>CAKNYM010047879.1:130889-171547 GCA_932195095.1 Andricus curvator
TAAAATTCTTTTGAATCCGCTAGAATTTTTCTCAATCCATTCCCAATTTAATGAATTCAATTAATTTTTGTTAAATCTTTTTGAATTTGGTTCAATTCATTTCTTTAAATTTACTTGAATTTTATTCAATTAGTTGATTTATTTTATTTATTAAATTTTTTAAAATTAAATTAAATTCTGTTGAATTCACCCTGAATTCTGTTCACTTCCATTTTACTGAAATCAGTTGAGTGTTTGGGTTTTTTCCATTTTTTTCAACTCGATCATTTGAACTGATTTTAAATTCACCCTGAATTCTTATTAATTTCAATTCTTTTGAACTTTTTTAATTTACCCTCAATTTTTTTGAATTCACTTGAATTCTTCTACATTCACTCAATTCTACACAATTTATTGAATGTTTTTTTTATCGGCCCTGAAGTCTTTTAAACTCTCCTTGAATTCTAAGAAATTTCGTCGAATTCTTTTATATTCCCTTTAAATTTTCTCCATTACAAATTTAATAAATTCAGTGCATTTTTTAAATAGCTTTGAATTGTTTTAAATTCACTTGAATTTTGTAAAAATTCACTCTCAAATTTCATGAATGCCCTTAAATTTCTCTAATATCACTTGAATTTTATTTAATTCGTTGGTTAACATTTTTTCTTTTTTAATTCACTTAGATTCTGTTGAATTCGCTCTGAATTCTGATCATATCCATTTTACTCTATTCGATGGAAATTTTGTTATTAAACATTTGTTTTCCATTATATTCTTTAAAATTCTTATAAATTTCATCAAAGCCTCTTAAATTTCTTTAAATTCTTCTGAATTCAGTTCAATATTACTGAAATCAGTGGCATATTTTAGATTTATTGAACTTTGTCCAACTCATTTGAATTGGTTTTAAATTCACCCTAAATTCTTCATAATTTATCTCAAATTCTTTAAAATTGTTTTGAATTCTTTGGAATTCTCTTGATTTTTTTACATTCGCTAAAATTTTTAGAATTTAATTGATGTGCCAAAAATCAAGTCACTTGAGCAAAAATTTTCTATGATTTTAAGGTTTGAAATGATGTTATTAGTCATGTCTTAGGAAATAAAAAAACGATTTTTTATCGAAAAAGTTTAAATTTAAAACTTACGAAAAATAATTATTTTAACAATAGTTTTTGTAACTGAATTTTTTCTTACTGTCGCTTAAAATTTTTTTTAAAATGGTTGAATTTTAGTCAAACCTGAATTATTTTTTCGGGGAAAACATTCCATACAACTCTACTATTTCCAATTTTGAAAATAAATAAATAATCTTGAAATATAGTTATTTGTTTAAAAAATATTTCCTTTTTAAAACTTTTTTTCAACCATTTCACATATAGAAAAATTTACTTTTAAAATTAGAAACAGTAGAGATGTAGAGAATATTTTTCCCGAAAAAATAAGCCATCATCTATTGGAATTGAATCATTTTTAAAAAATTGGTAAGAAGCGATAGTAAGAAAAAATTCAATTGCAAATAAAATCGTTAATATGAATGTTTTTTATAAGTTGTAAAATTTTTTCATTCAAAATAAAGTTTTTTATTTGAAATTACATCATTAGTAATATTATTTTGATACTTAAAATCATCGAAAAACTTTTTTTTTCAGAGATCAGACTTTTTGCAGGACTACCTTAATTTTATTGAAATCAGTGGACCATTTGAATTTTTTAAAATTCATTTTCATTTTTTGTTTAAATTCATCTGTAATTTTTTTATGAAATTCATCGAATTCTTCTCATTTCCCTTAAGTTTATTTAATTTGACTTGAATTTTGGTTCATTCATTTTTATTTTTTGAATTGATCCTGAATTCTTTAAATTTCACCTGGAATTCTTATAAATGTCATCGAATTCTTTTAGTTATAATTGCAAAAGCAATAACATTGTTATAAAAAATACTTGTGAACTAAATTTCGAAAGTAACTAATAAAAAAGTAACAATTTTTATAGTTACTGGTACTGAAAAAAATGTAACTAGATTACTTATTTACTTATTTACAAAAGTAACTTTTTTATAAATAAGTTTTCTTAATTTTAATTATATTAGAGCTAATTTTTTTCTCCTTAACTGGTAGAAAGCTCTCGAAATCATTTACAAAATGAGACCAAGCTGAAGCCAACTGGGCCATTTTTAAAGAAGATATTGCAAAATCGTACAAATTTAAATGTTTTCTTAAATTTTCAATAACGTCCAACTTTTGTTACAATTTTAACTTCCTGCAAAATGCTAGGAGATTTTTGTACATTTACCTCCATAAGCTGTTACGATTCTGTCGAAATATAGCTTTAAAATGAGCCCAAGAACATTAAAAATGTTGATTATTTCGGATGTTATTTAAAATTTGAGAGCACATTGCAATTTACACTATTATAATGTAACAGCTACTTAAGAGTAGACAAATTGGCTTCATCTTGGGATCATTTTGTTCACAATTTTCAGAGCTTTCAAGCATTTGAAGAGAAAATTTTAGCTCTGATATAATTAAACTTTCCTTATACTTTCCATAAACTACGTTACCAGGTTGAGGGGAGAGGTGGGCTAAAATTAAATTAAACATTGAGAACTTAAACCCAATAAGAAAATATTTTTGGGTAAAAGTTCATTTTTTTTTATTTAAAAGGCTGCGATTATATTTTTGGTTCGGAATTCATCTCGTTTGGTTACAAATTTTATTATGTGGTTAAAAATTTAATTACTTTGTTGAAAATGCAACTATATTGTTAAAAAGTCATATTTTTTATCAAAAATTCATTTACTTTGTTAAAATTTTTTTTTTTTTTTAAGATTCACCTGTTTGGTTGAAAATTTAACTATTTTGATGAAAATTCGTTTCATGTTTGGTTGAAAATAAATTATTTAAACTAACCAACTATTCCATTTTTGGTTAAAAATGTATCTTTGTCAGTTAAAAATGTTACTATTTGGATAATATTCATGTTAAAAATGCCATTGAACTACTTTGTAGAAAAATGATTTTTTTATGAGGGATTCATAATTATACTTGAAAATTCAACTATTTGCTTTTAAATGAACTTTAATGTTAAAAATTCTACTATTTTATAGAAAATTAAACTACTTAGTTAAAAACTAAACTTTTTGGTTGAAAAATCATATTTTTGGGGTGGAAAATTCAATATTTTTGAAGATAATTCGTCCTTTTTGGCTTTAAAATTATATAAATTTGTTGAAAATTCAATTGTCAAACATTCATCTTTTTGGTTGAAAATTTAACAACTTTGTTGAAAATTCATTTTTTTTTTGTTGACAATTTTTTCATTTATCTGAAAATTTAGATATATTCCACATTTGGTTAAAACTTTATCTTATATATTGGATAAGTTGGAAATTCCTCTTTTTGGTTAAAAATTGGTTAAAATTCGATTATTTGTATTAAAGTTGAACTACTTTGTAGAAAAATGATTTTTTTTATGAAGGATTCATAATTATAGTTCAAAATTCAACTATTTGCTTTTAAATGAATGTTAATGTTAAAAATTCTACTATTTTGTAGAAAATGAATATTTTTGGCTTGAAAATTTAACAATTTGGTAGAAAATTAAACTACTTGGTTAAAAACTAAACTGTTTGGTTAAAAATTACACTTTTTGGTTGAAAAATCATATTTTTGGGGTGGAAAATTCAATATTTTTGAAGATTATTCGTATTTTTGGTTTTAAAATTATATAAATTTGTTGAAAATTCAATTGTCATAATTTCATCTTTTTGGTTGAAAATTTAACAACTTTGTTGAAAATTCATTTTTTTTTGTTAAAAATTTTTTTATTTATCTGAAAATTTAGCTATATTCCACATTTGGTTAAAACTTTATCTTTTATATTGGATAAGTTGGAAATTCGTCTTTTTAGTTAAAAATTTAACAATTTGGTTAAAAATTCGTATAAGTTAAAAACTCAACTATTAGGTAAAAAATATATGTATATTGTTAAAAAATCATCTTTTTATCAAAAATTCAACTAGTTTGTTCAAAATTCATTTTTTTAGTTGCAGGTTTATCTCTTTGGTTGAAATTTAACTATTTTTATAAAAAATTCGTTTCATGTTTGGTTCAAAATTTACCTTTTTCAATTAAAAATTTAACTTTTTTAGTAAAAAGTTCAAATTTTTGGTTAAAAATTCATGTATTGTGTTGAAAATTCCTCTTTCTTAGTGGAAATTTAATCTTCTAGGTTGAAAAAATTTCTCCTTTTTGGTTAAAAATGCAATTGTTGGTTGAAATATCAACTTTTACATGTTTCGTTGAGAATACGTCTTTTTTGGTTGAAAATTCAACAATTTTATAGACAATTAAACTTTTTGGTTGAAGAATCATATTTTTGGGTTTCAAATTCAACTTTTTTGCAGATAATTCGTCTTTGTGGTTTTAAAATTGAATAATTTTGTAGAAAATTCATATATTCTGTTCAAAATTCGCCTTTTTTTGGTAAAACATTAATCTTCTTGGTAGAAAATTAATCTTTTTTGTTTTAAAATTTAATAACTTTGTTGAAAATTCATTTTTTTTGTAAAATTTTTTTTTTTTTTAATTAGCAAATTTAACTATTCCATTTTTGGTTGAAAATTTATCCTGTATATTGCATAAGTTAAAAACTCAATTATTTGCTGGAAAATACATGCATTTTGTAGAAAAGTCGTCTTTTTGGGTAGAAAATTATTCTTGTTTATTGAAAATTCAACTATTTGGTAGTAAATTCATATATTATGTTAAAAAGTCGTCTTTTTGGATTGAAAATTATTCTTGTTTGTTGACAGTTCAACTTTTTGGTTGGGAATTTAACTATCTTGTTAAAAATTCATCTTTCTTGATTGAAAATGATCTTTTTTGTTAAAAATTCATCTTTTCCGATTTGAAAGTCCACTGTTTTCTAAACCATTCGAAGTTTTAGCTTAAAATCTTTACTCTTTTGTTGAAAATTCATCTTTCATGGTAGAAAAGTCATCTTTCTCGGTTGAAAATGAACTTTTTTGATGAAAATGTAACTGTCTTCTAACAAATTTGTCTTGAAAATTCAAATATTTTATTTTATTTAATTTGAAAATTCAACCATTTGATTGAAAATGCATCTTTGTATGCTGAAAATTGAACTATTTGGTTAGAAATTCAACTATTTTGTTAAAGTCATAATTTTTGGTCGAAAATTCCACTATGTTGTTAAAAATTCATCCTTTTGGATTAAAAATTGATCTTTTATGGTAGAAAAGTCATCTTTCTTGGTTGGAAATTTATTTTTCTTGGTTGAAAAGTAACTTTTTTATTAAAAATTCAACTGTCTTCGAAAAAATTCGTCTTTTTGGCTTGAGAATTTTACAATTTGGTTAAATTTTTAACTATTTTTTTTAAACTCGTCTCTTTTACTGGAAAGTTCATCTATTTGGGTTTTAATCCAACTGTTTGGTTGAAAATTAATGTTTGTTGTTGAAAATTCGTCTTTTTAAGTTGAAAATTCATCTCTTTGGGTACGAAATCTTTTTTGGTTGAAAATTCAACTATTTTGATAAAAATGCAATACATTAATGTTTGTTGTTGAAAATTCGTCTTTTTAAGTTGAAAATTCATCTCTTTGGGTACGAAATCTTTTTTGGTTGAAAATTCAACTATTTTGATAAAAATGCAATACATTTCGGCTTGAAATCTTGGGAATTTAAAGTGTTTCGTAGTGAATTCGATATGTTATCAGGGTGGCGGTTCGGCGGACGATTTCAAATTCCCGGTCATTTCCCGGTCAATTTTTTCAATTTTCCCGGTCAAACTCAAAGTAACATATTTATATTTGCCGCTAAAAAATATCAATTTTTTACAAAAAAATGGAATAGTTAAACTTTCAGTTGAAAAAATTAATTTTCAACAAAAAAAACGGATTTTCAATAAAATAGTTCAATTTTCAACCAAAGTGATGAATTTTCAAATCAAATTATGAATCTTTATGTGGAATAGTTAAATTTTAAACCAAAAAGATAAATTTTCAACTAAAATGATGAATATTTAACTGGAACACTCGAATTTTCAACCAAAAAGACGAATTTTTAAAGAAGATTACATTTTAAATAAAAAGATTAATTTTCTACCCAAAAATACAATTTTTCAACCAAATACATTAACTTTTAAAGAAAGTTTTGAAGTTTTAATAAAAGAAGACAAATTTTCAACCACATAGTTAAATTTTGAACTGAAAAAATAATAATTTTCAATCGAAAATGGAATAGTAACATTTTTAGTTTAAAAAATTATTTGTAAACCAAACATAAGAGTTTTCAACTAAAACAATGAATCTTTAACTGAAATAGTTCAATTTTCAAACCAAAAAATTAATTTTTACTAAAAAAAGATAAATTGTCAACCAAAACTTTAATAATTAAATTTCAAGTTAAAAAAATTAATGTTTAACCAAACAGATGAATTTTCAACAACAGCTATGGAATTTTCAATTGGAATAAGTTAAATTTTCAGTTAAAAAAATTAGTTTCAACAAAAAAAAAACTGACTTTTAACAAGAAAAACTAACTTTCAAAACAATAGTTACATTTTCAAACAAAGTGATGAATTTTCAAATAAAATTGTAAATATTTAACTGCAATAGTTGAATTTCAAACCAGAAAGATAGATCATTAACTAAAATAATTGAATTTTTGACCAAAAAGATTAATTTTAAACCAAGAAGATTAATTTATACCAAAAAAGACGAATTTTCAACTAACAAAGATAATTTTTCAACCAAAAATTGAATAATCAAATTTTTAGTCAAAAATTAATGTTCAACCAAAGACATGAATTTTGAACTAAAATTATGAAATATTCAACTGGATTAATAGTTACATTTTCAGTTGAAAAAAAAAATTTTTCAACCAAAAAACATCCAAAGAAAAAACAAATTTTCAATCAAACAGCTCATTTTTCAACCAAAGAAATGAATTTTTAATTAAAACGATGGATTTTCAACTGAAAAAAAATTAATTTTTAACAAAAGAGCTTAACTTTCAACCAAATAATTTTATTTCAAACCTAAATGATGAATTTTCAACTAAAATAATAAATATTTGACTGGAATACTTGAATTTTTAACCGAAAAGAAGAATTTTTAAACAAGAAGATTAACTTTCAAAGAAAAATAAGATAATTTTTTACCAACAAAAAAATCGATTTTTTAACAAAATACATGAATTTTCATCGGAATAGTTAAATTTTCAATTAAAAAGACAAATTTTTATCCAAATTGTGGAATTCCGAACTTGAAAATTTTAATTTTCAACTCAGAATGGAAAAGTTAAATTTTCGTTTAAAGAAATTAATTTTCAACCAAACTGGTGAATTTTCAAATAAAATGATGAATCTTCAACTGAAATGATGAATATTTAACTGGAATAGTTTAATTTTATGCCAAAAAGATGAATTGTCAACCATAAAGTATAATTGTCTACAAAAATAGATGAATTTTCCACAAAGTACATACATTTTCAAACAAATAGTTTAATTATTAAATGAAAAATATCAATTTTCAACCAAATAGTTGAATTTTCATCAAAAAAGGTAAATTAATTTTTAACAAAAGTTTAACTTTTAACCCAGTAGTTGAATTTCTAACTAAAAAACAATGAATTCGCAACGAACAATGTAAAAAAAAATTTCTATTATAATTCAGAAATATTTCTTCTTTGAAATTCTACTTCTACTCTGAAAACTGCTTGAAGTACTTTTATTACCTAAAATTTAGAAGATGGAACTTTCAAATTGTGACGAATTCTGACTTGAAAGAGGGATTTTTAAAAATTCCTTTTTTCTCAATCCGAATTATAATTCCTTTAAAAAGTTCCCCTTCCATGTAAAACATTTCCTGTTCCAAGTGAAATTATATTTCTTGAACTTTGCTATGATCAGAAGTAAATTCCCGGTTTTTAAATTAAATTCCCGGTCATTTCCCGGGTTTTCCCCGGTCAATAAAATTCCAGGTTATTTCCCGGTCTTTCCCGGTTTCCCGGTCAAGTCGCCACCCTGATAAGTTATCTATTTTAATTTTATTTCAAAGAATTTAAAAACGTAGAATGCGTCTTGAGCAAACGTCTACGTTACTTTTAGAGAAGGGGGAGGTCAAAAAAGCCCAAAATTGTTAACGTAGTTTAAGGATGGCCCATAACTGGAAAAATTTTAAGAAAGTGGCATCGCCAGGTCTCGACTACACCACTGAATAGTGGACAGTAACTGTTAATACGATTTATGAGACGAAAAAAAAGAAAAATTGCGAGATTACTGAATTTAAAAGTAAAATTAAAACGGAATTAAATCGATGTGAAGAAACATTACACAATGGCACAAACAAACAATCCCACTAATATCATCCCTAACATAAAACTGAGATCACGTTTGATATCGGGATCACGTAGACCAGCTCCGGGAAGACTGTAGATGGATCTCCATCGTAGCGACCACAAAGGTATGATCACGTGCAGAATGTCAGGGATCATGAAGCCGAGATCCCGAACGACCTATAATCATTTTTAATTAGTTGGTATTGCATAATGGATCAACGGCATTGAATTGCAGGGATCATAGCGGGAAAAGAGCTCAAAAAAGAGGATATAAGGTCATTTTTTCACGAAAAAGGAGAAAATAGGGGAAAGATTGTACACTTATTTTTACATTCAGTAAAGAATAAACAATCCTTTCATAAGAAATTGTATAGTTTTAAAATAATGTTAAATGATTTCTGCAAATAAAGAATTTATTTTGTTATTACTTTTTTGTGGTTGATTCTGAACCAATCTATTCAGATTATTACATTTTCCAAATAGGAAAAGAAACGATCCAAAAAAAGGACACATTTCCACAATATTGAAGAAAAAAAAAAAAATTTAACATTGAGTTTTCAACAGATTAATTTACAACTGTCACCACAGCAGCTGGTGCGTCCATCTATAATCATTGTTGACAGTTTCAAGAAACAAATTTTACAGGGTGTCTAGCGATTCTTAGGAACGAAATTCAAGGTATTTTCCAGGTTTTCCAGGTCAAGAAGTCAAGTTTTTCCAGGTCTTCTTTTTTTACATCAAATAATGAAATAATCGTTTGTTATACATGTAAAAACACGAGCCATTTCATTTCTTATCGGTCAATAATTTCTAAAGAAGGCAGAACCATAAATAAATTCTTAATTTTTTGCGAACATAAGTCGTATTTGAATTCTCTTGACGTACTTAAAATCTTTGTGAAATCTTGAAATTTCTGTGAAATCTTCTGGAATCTTTTCAAATTTTTGTAAAATATTTGAAATCTTTGAAAACTTTAAAATCCTTGAAATATTTGTGAAAACTTTCTTTAATCTTTGTTCGTGAAATCTTTCGTATTCGTTTGAAGTCATCGAAATCTTTGAAATGTTTTGAAACCTTTGGAATTCTTGTATTATTTTGATATCTTTATGAAATTTCTATGAAATCTTTCTGAAATCTTTTGTATTCATTAAAAATCATTAAAATATTTTTAATCTGTGTAAAATCTTTTGAAATCTAAAAACCTAGTTTACTATAAACTTTCTAGAATCTTTAAAACCTTTGAAATCTTTTGAAAGTTTTAATATCTTTGGAAATGTTCGAAACCTTTGTGAAATCTTTGAAATCTGGTGTACATGCCTTTTTTAAATCTTTGAAATCCTTGCAATCTTTATGAAATGTTCCAAATCTTTGGGAAATTTTTGAAATCTTTGTCAAATCTTTTCAAATATTTGTGAAATTTTTCTTAAATCTTTGTTTGTGAAATCTTTTTTATTCGTTGAAATCAATGAATTATTTAAAATTTCAGTGAAATCTTTTCAAATGTTCTAAAATGTTTTTAAACCTTTTGAAATCGTTTCAAATCTTCGAAATATTTTAAAATCTTAGAAATCTGGTGTACTGTAAACTTTTTCAAATATCAAATATATAATATAAAATATCAAATCCTCTAAATGTTTGTAAGATGTTCAAAATCCTTTTAAATATTTTAAAATCTTTTAAATATTTTGAAACCTTTTGAAATCTTTAGCAATGTTTTGTAATCTGATGTACACTAAAAAACAGAGTGGTGAAACCCTTGAAAAATCCGTTATATGGCCATGGCTCATTCTAATTCTGAAACTGAATTAACATCGAAATTTTTAACTAATAATTTCTATAGTTTGTAAGTTGAATATCACAAAAAAATGTAAACTTTAACATTCTATATTAGCGGAGACGAAATAAAAAACTTATAGAATTATTCACAATATCAGGGTGGCGATTCTGCGGACGATTTCAAATTTCCGGTGATTTCCCGGTTTTTCCCGGTAAAGTTTTTCAATTTTGCGGGTCAACTAAAAGTAACATATTAATATTTTCAGAAAGAACGCAAATATTTATTTTAATTCATGACGTTCATTCTAACCATACTTTAACACAACAACAAAGAACAGCAGAGAAAAAACTACTTAAATTTTTCACTAAAAAATGTTCATTTTTTACAAAAAATGGAATAGTTGAACTTTCAGTTAAAAAAATTAATTTTCAAAAAAAAAAAAAAAAAAAAACGGATTTTGAACAAAATAGTTGAACTTTCAACCAGAGTGATGAATTTTCAAACAAAATTATGAATCTTCAACCGGAATAGTTCAATTTCAAACCAAAAAGATGAATTTTCAACTAAAACGATTAATAAACTGGAACACTTGAATTTTCAACCAAAGAGATGAATTTTTAAACAAGAATAATTTTCAAATAAAAAGATTAATTTTCTACCAAAAAATACAATTTTTCAACAAAATACATGAATTTTTTAAAGAAATAGTTGAATTTAAATTTAAAGAAGACAAATTTTCAACCAAATAGTTGAATTTTGAACTGAAAAAATAATAATTTTCAACCGAAAATGGAATAGTAACATTTTTAGTTAAAAAAATTAAGTTTAACCCAAACATAAGAGTTTATAACAAAAACAATGAATCTTCAACTGAAATACTTGAATTTTAAACCAGACAGATGAATTTTTAACTAAAATGATGAATTTTTAAACAAGAAGATTAATTTTCAAATGAAAAGATTAATTTTCCACCAAAAAATACAATTTTTTAACAAAATACATGCATTTTTATCGAAATAATTGACTTGTTAATTAAAGACAAAAAAACGAAAAACATCCAAAGAAAAAAAAGTTTTCAATCAAAGAAATGAATTTGTAATTAAAACGATGAATCTTCAAAAAATAATAATAATAATAATTTTTAACAAAAGAGTTTAACTTTCACCCAAATAATTTTATTTTCAACCTAAAAAAGATGAATTTTCAACTAAAATGATAAATATTTAACTGGAATACTTGAATTTTTAACCGAAAAGAAGAATTTTTAAACAAGAAGATTAACTTTCAAAAAAACGGATAATTTTCTACAAAAAAAGATCGATTTTTTAACATAATACATGAATTTTGAACGAAATAGTTGAATTTTCAATTAGAAAAGACAAATTATCAAATTTTGAACTAGAAAAGATCAATTTTCAACTAAAAATGGAACAGTTAAATTTTTAGTTAAAGAAATTAATTTTCAACCAAACTGACGAGTTTTTAACTAAACTGATGAATCTTCAACTGGAGTAGTTGAATTTTATGCCAAAAAGATGAATTTTCAACCATAAAGATAAACTTTCTACAAAAAAGATGAATTTTCCATTTAGGACATACATTTTCAAACAAATAGTTTAATTTTTAAATGCAAAATATCAATTTTCAACCAAATAGTTGAATTTTCACCAAAAAAAAAAGATAAATTGATTTTTAACAAAGTAGTTACATATTCAACCAGAGAAGAATTTTAAATTAAAATGATGAATCTTCAACTTTTCTAAATTCACAAAAATGATTAAAATAATGAAAACTTGAATTTTGCTACGATCAGAAGTAAATTCCCGGTTTCCCGGTCAAGTCGCAACCCTGAATATTAAAGTCTGTTCATTGCAATCTATAAAATAATTGGTAAAGTCTACAAAAAATGCCTAGAAATCTCTTTATTTATTGCGTAATGAGTAAAAGATAAATAAAAAACTTTTCAGTAGCAAGGTTTCTTCTAAACGAGATGTTTCTTTCATAACAGACTAAAAGATTTAAATTACTTTTCGCAATTCAATAAAAAAACCAGTTTAAAAAAAATTTAATTCAAGGTTCTCGTGAAAAATTCAAGGAGATTTCCAGGTTTTCAAGGTTCAACAAAAATTCAAGGAGAATTCCAGGTTTTCAAGGTTTTCAAGGTTTTCAAGATCGCTAGACACCCTGTTTTAATTATTTATTTAAATAGAAGTAGAGTTAATTTATTTACGGAATTTAACTAATTGATTTATTCATTTTTAGAAAAGTACAGGGATCACAGAGCGCAAAAGGAGCTAAAAAAGGGGAAAGATTAAACATTAATTTTTACACAATAGAAAAGAAGAAACAATTTTTGTATAAGAATTTTTGTATTTTGAAATAATGTTAAATGAGTTTTTAATGCTTTCTGATATCAAAGAATTTTTAAACTTCAATTACTATAATTATCAACAATTATTATATAATTATTAAATTCAATATTCAATTTCCTTTAATTTGCAACAATTGAATTTTTAACGGTTGACAATTCAATTATCAATTTTCATCAATCTTCAATAGTTGAAAATTCAATTTGTTCCAATTTTCAACGTTTGAAAATTCAATTGTCACATTTGTGCATGTAGAAAAGAAGAAACAATTTTTCTATTAGAAATGTTGTATTTTTGAAGTATGTTAAATAATTTTTGAATGATTTCTGACAGTAAAGAATTTTGTTTACATTGGATGACTATTAATTTGCAAATTATCAATTTTTTTAAATTCTCGACAGAATTATTCAATTATGAATTTTCAGTAATGGAATTTTCTACCGATGATAATTTAAAATTTAAATATCAACTTTCTTCAATTTTCAACAGTTGAAAATTAAGTTTTGTCAAATTTTCAACAGTTGAATGTTCAAATTTCTTCAATTTTTAACAACAGATAATTTTAGGAAATTTCAAAGAATTTCTAGAGAACTTTGAGAGAGTAAATGAAATGGAATAAAATATTTAAGGATTTTATAGGGACAGATATTACTTTATTCGTTAAAAATTCATCTTTTTTTGGTTAAAAATTAAACTACTTGTTTAAAGGTTGAACCACTTTGTTTAAAAAAATCATTTTTGTTGTTGTAAATTTATCATTTTAGTTGAAAATTCATACCTTTGATTGAAAATTCATTTTTCACTTTGTTGAAAATAAATTTTTTAACGGAAAATTTAACTCTCCAGTTGAACATTCGCCATTTTAGTTGAAAATTTATTTTTTCGGTTCAAGGTTCATCTCTGTGGTTGAAAATTTAACTATTTTGTTGAAAATTCGTTTTTTTTTTGTTTAAAATTAATTTTTTAAACTGAAAATGTAACTTTTCCATTTTTTGTTGACAATTCATCTTTTTTAGTTGAAAATTCGTCTTTTTGGTAGAAACTTAATCTTCTTGGTTAAAAGTGCAACTGTTTGGTTTAAAATTAACTTTTTCATTGAAAATTCATATTTTCGGGTTGGTAATTCAACTGTTTTTCAGAAAATTCTTGATCATTTTAGTTGAAAATTGATGTTTTTAGTTAAAAATTTGACTATTTTGTTGAAAATTCGTTGTTTTAGTGAAAATTTACTTTTTTCTATTTGTGGTTGAAAATTTTTCTTCTTTAGTTGAAAATTCAACTATTTGTTTGAAAATTCATATATTTTGTCGAAAATCGTATTTTTTGGTAGAAAATTAATCTTCTTGTTTGAAAATTCGTCTTTTTGGTTTTGAAATTCATCTCTTTTTGTAGAAATTTCATCTTTTTTGGTTGAAATATCAACTATTACATTTTTTGTTGAGAATTTATCTCTATAGGTTGAAAATTCAACTATTTTGTTAAAAATGTAATTATTTTGTTGAAAATGCCTTCTAAAACATTTGACTATTTGTTTGAAAATTCATCCTTTTAAATTGAAAATTTAACTATTTTGTTAAAAAGTAAAATTCTTTGGTCGAAAATTCAATTGTTTTTTCGAAAATTAGTAGAAAAGTCATCTTTTTTGGTTGAAATAAATTTGAAATTTTTAACTTTTAATCTGAAATTGTTTTATTCCGTTTATAAAATATTACATGATAAAAATTCTAGAAGATTAAAATGCTGGTCTTTGAATATTAATGATCAGGGAAAATGAGAAATTGTTCAGGGAAAAGTCAGAGAATTTAGAAAATGAATTTTGTCGGCTACCTTGCACTTTAAAAAAGTTCAACGTTTTTAATTAAATTGAATGGCTTTAATAATAATTTTGTCAATTTGATGTTCAATTTTTAAAGGGCAAAAATTTGTTTCAACTTCAAATATTGCAAATTTTAATTATATTTTTATCAAATTAAGTGTTTTAATAAAAAATTAGCATTTCTTCATTATTCAAATTTATGAAGTGAATATAGAATCTGATACCTTTTTAATGTTTTTTTTTTATATAAGGGAAAGTTCTAAAGTCTATAATAAGCTGATAAGAACTCTGTCTGCAGTCAAGTGTCATCGATAATCAAGTTTTTGCAATAATTTTCAATGTTTTTAACAGATTTCAATATTTGTATCAATATTTTCTTTTTTTCTTAACCAAACCAATATTTGAAAAAAAAAATTCTAATATAATAATAAATAATCTGTATTACTACTAATTTTGAAGTAGACATTAAAAAAATCGATTGATTCTAAATTTAAAAGATACTAAAATTTAAATTAAATACCATTAATAATAATTTTAACTACGAAATTCTTGGAAATAAATACAAAATCCAGCGATTAAATTTGGACAACACACTCTTAAAAATTTCTCAATTTACACTTTTTTGAATCCCAAATAAAAAAAAAATAAAAAGAGAGAAAAGAAAAAAAGTTAACCTTCTTTTTTCATGTCGTATTTTTTATTTCTTTTTTAAATTGCAATCAAAAAACATTTACAAAAAATTTACCAACGCATCGTTTCTCAAATCTCTCTGATCTAATTCTTGTATTTTTTTTCATTTCCAAGAAGTCTGAATTTAATTTTAATTTCTTTTTTAATAGTATAATAGTATAATATATAATATAATAGTATAGTATAATTTTACCGAATTGGGAAATTCCCCAATACGAAAATTCTCGACAGTTATATTACCAAATGTTAAAATTCTCGACAGAAAATTGCCGAATTATAAAATATCCGAAATAGAAAGTTCCTGAATTTAAACAATTAAAAGTTTTTATTTATGAATATTATTTATTTATTAGAAATACAATAATCAAATATTTTTATAAAAAAAATTATTTATAATGTTTAAAGTTTCTCAAATTATTGTTTGAATTTAAAATTACAATAATTGCAAAAAATATATTTCTGGATGAAACTTTTGTTCAATTATTGTTATTTTAATATAAAACAATAATTTTAGAAAATTAAAAAATTAAAAATATTTTTTTCTATACAAATATTTGATTATTGTATTTTTTATCAATAATTAATATTTGTAAAAAATTTTAATTGTTTAATTCGGGAATTTTCTAGTTCGGATATTTTATAATTCGGGAATTTTCTGTGGGCAATTTTCCAAATCGGGAATTTTATTTTTAGGGATTTTTCAGTCGTCCCGAAAATTTCCGAATAATACAATTCGCGACAGAAAATTTCCAAATTATAAAATATCCAACACTAGAAAATTCCTGAATATAAACAATTCAAACATTTTTTTTTAAATCAATACTATTTATTTATTAAAAATACAATAATGAAATATTTTGATTAAAGAAATTTTCTTTCAATGATCAATGTATTTTTTTAAATTATTGTTTAAATTAAAAATAACACTAATTCATACAAAAACTTTTGGTTAAAATCCCTTAAAATACCTTGAAATCTTTGGAAATCTTAAAAATCCATTAAAATATGTAGAAATCATTGACATTCCATGAATATAAATTAAATTAAACTCTGAAAGAAAAACCGTGTAAATAAAATGTACGCGCGCAAAGCACTCGTCTCGTCCTGAATTTTCATTTTCTAATTTGAAAAACATAAACTATTTAAAAATCCATAATATAACATTTTTAAATATTAAAGAGTTCTAAAAATTTTTGAAACGAGTTGGATAATTTAAGAAATGATTAATTCTAGTTGATAAGATATGTTTGAAAAAATCTCTTACTTTCGTAATTTTAATATTTTCATTTTTCATGGATGCCAATATTTTTTTACATATCTGAAGATCTTAACAGAAATTGTCGAATTTGAAACGTCTAGATCAAAAATAGTGTAAATAGTGTCATAAATTTAAAAAAATAGTGTCAAAATAGTGTCATACAATTCTTCAAGTAATAAACTTAGATGTACAATTTCCAGTTTTCTAACCTAATTTTAAAAAAGTATTACAAATAAACATCAATGTTCATTTAAAATATTATTCTTTAGTCTATAAATTATCCAAATACCTATTTATTTAACACAGGTTTCACACTGTTTTCCCTATTCCCCCGATTTTCTCGTTTATACACTTAAATGCGAACTGAATTAATAGAACCCAATACGAAAATTTAACTAAATTTGGTTGAAAGTTCATTCTTTTCAGGTGAAAAGTCTACTATTAAATTTTTCGTTAAGAATTCGTATTTTGTGATTAAAATTTTTATTATTTGGTTCAAAATTGAATTATTTCGTTTAAAATTCAATAATTTTGTTGAATATTCATCTTTTTGGTTCGAAAATTCACCTCTGTCTGTACAAATTTCACCTTTTTTTGTAAAAAATTCAACTGTTTGGTTAAAAATTAATCTATTTCGGTTGAAAATGAACTTTTTTGTTGAAAATTCATATTCTTGGTTTTAAAATTGAACTATTTTGAAGAAAATTCGTATTTTCGGCTCGAACATTCACGAGTTTGATAGAAAATTTAAGCTGTTTGGTTCCAAATTTATGTACTTTGTTTAATATTCGTTTTTGGGGGTAAATCTAACGATTTTTTTATTTTAAATTAAAAGAAATTAAAAGAACTCCTTGGTTAAAACTTTCTTAAAAGTTTAAATTTTTGGTTGAAGATTCATAATTTTAGTTCAAAATTAGTTTTTTCCTTGTGTGCAAAATTAATTTTCTTAACTAAAGAATTAATTTACTTTAAAAAAAAATTATAAATTGAAAAATAATCAATTAAAAGTTGGACTAGCATCACATCCGTTGTTCAAAGTACTTAGTTGAAAATTTATGTAATTTCTTGAAAATTCGTCTTTCTTATTGTTAGTAGAACATTCATCTTCTTGGTTGAGATTTCAACTACTTGGTTAAAAACTATGTATTTTGTTGAGAATTCATCCTTTTTAGTACAAAATTAAACTCTTGTGTTGAAAATTCATATTTTTGTTTAAAAATTCACCTATTTAGTTGAAAATTCAACAATTTGCTTGAAATTTTTTTCTTTCTTGACTCCGAACGTTTTTTTGTTGTTGAAAATTCAACTAATTTGTTGAAAATTGATGTATTTAGTTGAAAATTCGTTTTAAAAGTTATTTTTTTATTACAGATTCATAATTTTAGTTGAAAATACGCGTTCTTATTACGGATGAAAATTAATTTTTTGAACTGAAAATTAACGTATTTTGTTGAAAATTCAACTGAGTGGTTGAAAATGAACTATTTTGTTGAAAATTCAACTAAATGGTACAAAATTAAACTGTTTTGTCGAAAATTCGTTTTTTTTTTAAATGAAAATTAATTCACCTACATACAAAATTGAACTATGTGGTTAAAAAAAAATGTATTTTGATGAGAATTCATCTTCTTGGCTTGAAAACTCAACATTTTGGATGAAATTTTTTTTCTGTATTGACTAAACAAAATTTCTTGGTTAAAAATTCATCTCTTTTCGTAGAAAGTTCATCTTTTTTCGTTAAAAATGCAAATGTTTGATTGAGAATTAATCTGTGTTAGGAATTTATATTTTTAAATTTTATTATTTGGTTCAAACTTGAATGATTTAGTTAAAAATTAAAGAATTTTGTTAAAGTCATACTTCTGGATTGAAAATTGGTTTTTTTGGCTTGAAAATTCAACAATTTGATTGAAATTGCGTTTCTTTCTTGACTAACAATTTGTTTGAAAAATTATTTCGTTTGAAATGGTTTGAAAATGTATTTCTTTCTGCATAAATTTTACCTTCTTTGATTAAAACTGCTACCGTTTGGTTAAAAACTAATATGTTTCGATTGAAAATTAACTTTTTTCTTGAAAAATTTAATTTAAATTTAGTTGGATATTCATCTTTGTTGTTTAAATCCAACTGTTTTTTTAAATTTCAAATCACAATTTTGTCCATTGCAATATCAGCTATTACATCTTTCTTTGGAAATTCATCTTTTTAGGTTACAAATTCTAATCTGCTGAAATTTTTTTGGTTTTTTTCTTTTGGTTAAGAATTAATTTTGCTGAATGAAAAAGTAAATATTATATTTTTGGTTGAAAATTAATAGTTTAAATTAAAAATGGATCTTTTCTGGTTAAAAATGCATGTGTTTTGTTGAATATTCGTCTTTTTGGTAGAAAGATAATCTTCTTGGTTGAAAGTACATCCTTTTTGGTTAAAAATGCATCTTTTTAGGTTACAAATTCAACTCCTTGGTTGAAAGTTAAACTACTTTCGTAAAAGTTAATTTTTTTCGGTTGAAGATTGATAATTTTAGTTGAAAATTCGTTTTTTTTTGTTCAAAAATTAATTCTTTCAATTGAAAATTTATCTATCATGTTAAAAATGCAACTGATTGGTTTTAAATTAACTTTTGGTATAAAATTTAACTATTTGTTACGAAATTAAACTATTTTGTAGAATTTTTTTTAGTTGAAAATATATGTAATTTGTTGAAGTATATTTGCCTTTTTTGGTAGAAAGTTCAACTATTTGGTTAAAAATTTATGTATTTTTTTTGGAAAATTCGTGTTTTCTGTTGGAAAAATAAACATTTTGGTCAAAAATTGATGTATTTTGTTGAAATTTCGTCTTTTTTGGTAGAAAATCAACTTTTTGCTTGAAAATTATTCTGTTTTAGTTGAGGATTCAAGAACTTTGTTGAAAATTCGTCTTTTTTGGTTATATTCAACTGCTTTTAATTCAATTTTATCATCTTTTTTGGTTTAAATATGAACTTATACATTTTTTGGGGAAAATTAGTATTTTCAGGTTGAAAATTCAACTGTTTTGCAGATAATGTTCTGTAGAAAATTCGTTTACTTTTTACTGAAAATTATTTTTTTTTTGTAATCAAATTTTTTTTTTTAATGAAAGTTTAACCATTTCATTTTTGATTAAAAATTTGTAATTTCTAGTTGAAAATTTCAACCTTTTGTTTAAAAATTTATGCAATTTGTTGACAATTCACTTTTTTTGGCAGAAAATTAATCTTCTTAGTCAAAAAATTCATATTTTTCTTTAAAAATTTAACTATTTGGTTGAAAATTCAACTCTTTGTTTAAAAATTGATTTACTTTGCTATCTTCTTATTTGAAAATTCAACATTTGGTAGAAAATACATGTTTTGTTAACAATTCGCCTTTTTTAATAGAAAATCAATTTTTTTATTAAACATGAAACTGTATAGTTGAATATTAATTTGTTTTAGTAGAAGATTCAAATATTTTGTTTAATTTTTTTTGTTATATTAAACTTAAATCTTTTTGGTTTAAATATCAACTATTACATTTTTTGTGAAAATTAGTATATTTT
The DNA here is from genome assembly GCA_932195095.1 of Andricus curvator. Lineage (NCBI taxonomy): Eukaryota > Metazoa > Arthropoda > Insecta > Hymenoptera > Cynipidae > Andricus > Andricus curvator. The sequence continues at coordinate 150,711 of CAKNYM010047879.1, forward strand.
CAGGTTAAAAATTCAAATGTTTGTAAAGAATTCATCTGTTTGGCTTAAAAATTCAACAATTTGGTAAAAAAAAATCAACTGTTCTGTAGAAAATTCTTTTACTTTTTATTGAAAAATAATTTTTTAAAATGAAAATTTAACGGTTCCATTTTTGGTTAAAAATGGATGATTTCTATTTTAAAAATTCAACTGTTTGGTTGAAAGCTTTTGTTATTTGTTGAGAATTCGTCTTTTTTTGCAGAAAATTAATCTTCTTAGTCAAAATTCATATTTTTGGTTGAAAATATAACTATTTGATGAGAAAATAGTGTCTTTAGTATCATTTTTTTCGAAATAGTAGCAAAATAGAGTCATCACTCAAAAAAAGTGTCAAATAGTGTCAATAGTGTGGTAGAAAATTAAGCTTCTTGGTTTAAATTTTAAATGCTTTCTTAAAAGTTCATTTTTTTGGTTGAAGATTCATAATTTGAGTTGAAAACACATTTTTCTTGGTTAAAAATAAACTTTTTACATTGAAAATTGAACTATTATGTTGAAAATTCAACCGATTTGTTGTAAATTTACTTTTTTGTTAAAAATTCATATTCTCGGGTTGAAAATTCCACTGTTTTATAGAAAATTCGTTTTTGTAAATATAAATTAATTCTCATCTATCAAAATTTAACTACTCCATTTCCGGTTAAAAATTGATCTTTTCTAGTTTAAAAATTCAACTATTTATGTACAAATTTTTAGAAACGAAAAAAATATATAAACTAAAAAATATTCATATAAAATCTGGACTAACGTCACATCTATTGTTTAACCTATTTAGTTGATAATATATGTAATTAGGTGAAAACTATTGGTCTTTCTTGGTAGCAAATTTAACTATTTGGTTAAAAATGTATATATATTTTTTGAAAATTCGTCTTTTCTGATAGAAAAATAAAGTATTTGGTTAAAATTGATGTATTTTGTTAAAAATTTCGTCTTTTTAGTAGAAAATCAATTTTTTGGTTAAAAATTATTCTGTTTTAGTTGTAGATTCAAGTATTTTGTTGAAAATTCGTTTTTTTTCGTTACATTCAACTGGTTTAATTAAAAATTTTAATCTTTTTTGGTTTAAATATCAATTCTTACATTTTTTCGCGAAAATTAGTATTCTCAGGTTGGAAAGTCAACTGTTAGGCTTGAAAATTCAACAACTTCGTAACAAATTTAACTGTTTTGTAGAAAATTCGTTTACTTTATGCTGAAAATTAATTTTTTAAATAAAAATGTAACCATTCCACTTTTAGTAAAAAATTGCTCTATTCTAGTTTAAAAATTCAACCGTTGGGTTGAAAATTTATGTAATTTGTTAAGAATTCATCTTTTTTGGCGGCAAATGAATCTTCTTAGTCAAAAATTCATATTTTTGGTTAAAAATGTAACTATTTGGTTGAAAAATCAACTGCTAGGTACCAAATTAAACTATTTTGTAGAAAATTGTTTTTTTTTTTTTAAATTAATACCTCTCAATCAAAATTTAACTAAAACATTTTTGTTCAAAAATTTCTCTTTTATTTTATCAATTCTACTATTTACTTAAAAAATGTTAGAAACGAAAAAAATATAAACTAAAAATTATTCACATTGAATTTAGACTAACATCATATCCATTTTTCAAACTATTCAGTTGAAAATGTATGTGATTTGTTGAAAATTCGTCTTTGTTGGTAGAAAATTCAACTATTTGGTTACAAACTTATGTATTTTGCTTAAAATTAGTGTTTTCTGGTAGAAAATTAATCTTCTTATTTGAAAATTCAACCTATTTGGTAGAAAATATATATTTTTTGTTGATAATTCTCCTTTTTTGGTAGAAAATCAATTTTTTATTAAAAATGAAACTGTATGGTTGAATATTAATCTGTTTTAGTTCAGGATTCAAATATTTGGTTGATTTTTTTTTGTTATATTAAACAGTTTTTTATTTAAAATTAAAGTCTTTCTTGGTTTAAATATCAACTATTACATTTGTTGTGAAAATTAGTATATTTTCAGGTTAAAAATTCAACTGTTTTGTAGAGACTTTATCTGTTTTGTTTGAAAATTCAACAATTTGGTAAAAAAAATGCAACTTTTCTGTAGAAAATTCGTTTACGTTTTACTGAAAATTAAATTTTTTAATTGAAAATTCAACGGTTCCATTTTTTCGTAAAAACTGATCATTTCTATTTTTAAAATTCAACCGTTTGGTTGAAAATTTCTGTAATTTGTGGAGAATTCATCTAGTTTGGCAGAAAATTAATCTTCTTAGTCAAAAATTCATATTTTTCGTTCAAAATTTAACTATTGGATTGACAATTAAATTATTTTCTACAAGATTAAACTGTTTTGTAGAAAATTCTTTTTTTTTTTAATTAATTCTTCTCAATCAAAATTTAACTAAAACATTTTTGGTTAAAAATTTCTCTTTTAGTTTAACAATTCTGCTATTGACTTAAAAAATTTTAGAAACGAAAAAAATAGAAATAAAAAATTAATCAAATAAGATTTGGACTAACATCATATCCATTTTTTAAGCTATTCAGTTGGAAATTTATGTAATTTGTTGAAAATTCGTCTTTGTTAGTAGAAAATTCCACTATTTGGTTAACAATTGACGTATTTTGCTAAAAATTCGTCTTTTCTGGTAGAAAATACACAGGTTTTGTTGAAAATTCAATTTTTTATTAAAAATGAAACTGTATGGTTAAATATTAATTTTTTTTTGGTTATATTGGACTGTTTTTTATTTAAAATTAAAGTCTTTTTTTGGTTTAAATATCAGTTATTACATTTTTGTGTGAAAATCAGTATATTTCCAGGTTAAAAATTCAACAGTTTTGTAGATAATTCATCTGTTTGGCTTGGAAATTCAACAATTTGTTAAAAAAATTCAACTGTTCTGTAGAAAATTCGTTTACTTGTTATCGAAAATTAATTTATTTTTAAATGGAAATTAACGGTTCCATTTTTGCTTAAAAACTGATATTTCTATTTTAAAAATTCCACTCTTTGGTTGAAAATGTATGTTATTTGTTGAGAATTCACCTGTTTTGGTAGAAAATCAATTTTTTTTTGTTAAAAATGCGACTGTATGGTTGAAAATTCGTCTTTCTTATTTATATTCAACTGCTTTTAATACAAAATTTTAATCTTCTTTGGTTTAAATATAAACTCTTACATTTTTTGTTGAAAATTAGTGGTTGGAAATTCAACTGTTTTGTAGATAATTCACCTATTAGGTTTGAAAATTCAACAATTTGGTAAAAAAACTGTTTTTTTTTAGAAAATTCGTTTACTTTTTATTGAAAATTAATTTTTTAAATAAAAATTTAACTAAAACATTTTTGGTTAAAAATTTCTCTTTTAGTTTAACAATTCTTCTATTGACTTGAAAAATTTTAGAAACGCAAAAAATATCAATTACAAATTAATCAAATAAAATTTGAACTAACACCATATACATTTTTTAAGCTATTCAGTTGAAAATTTATGTAATTTGTTGAAAATTCTTCTTTGTTAGTAGAAAATTCAACTATGTGGTTAAAAATTGACGTATTTTTGCTAAAAATTCGTCTTTCCTGGTAGAAAATACATATGTTTTGTTGAAAATTCAATTTTTTTATTAAAAATGAAACTCTATGGTTAAATATTAATTTTTTTTAGTTGAGGAATAAAATATTTTGTTGAATTTTTTTTATTATATTGAACTGTTTTTTATTTAAAATTAAATAGTTTTTGGATTAAATATTAGCAATTACATTTTTGTGTGAAAATTAGTATATTTCCAGGTTGGAAATTCAACAGTTTTGTAGATAATTCATCTGTTTGGCTTGGAAATTCAACAATTTGTTAAAAAAATTCAACTGTTCTGTAGAAAGTTCGTTTACTTGTTAGAGAAAATTAATTTTTCTTTTAAAATGGAAATTTCACGGTTCCATTTTTGCTTAAAAACTGATTATTTTTATTTTTAAAAATTCAACTCTTTGGTTGAAAATGGATGTTATTTGTTGAGAATTCACCTGTTTTGGTAGAAAATCAATTTTTTTTGGTTAAAAATGCAACTGTATGGTTGAAAATTCGTCTTTTTATTCATATTCAACTGCTTTTAATACAAAATTTTAATCTTCTTTCGTTTAAATATAAACTCTTACATTTTTTGTTGAAAATTAGTGGTTGGAAATTCAACTGTTTTTTTTAGATAATTCACCTATTAGGCTTGTTGCAACTGTTTTTTTTGGAAATTCGTTTACTTTTTATTGAAAATTAATTTTTTAAATAAAAATTTAACTACAAAATTTTTGTTAAAAACTTGATCTTTTCTAGTTTATAAATTCAACTTTTTGGTTGAATATTAAACCATTAGGTTGACAATTCAGCTATTTTTTAACGAAAATTAAAGACATAGTCGCATTAGCAGACAATTGTGAGAAAATAGTGTCTTTAGTGTAATTTTTTTGGAAATAGCAAAATTTGCAAATCAGGAAGTCTAAATTACCTGATGTGCGTAGCCTTCTCCTCTGACGACATTGGTAACAAATTGGTCCCAGCCTCCAGCAAGAATATGCAAGAGCGCGATAGCGCTTATCCCAAATGCTTTTCGATGTGTGACCGGGTTCTTATCGTCGGCCAAGTGTATCACAAGAATGGTTGATATCAACTCCGTGAGAGAGAAAAATAGCTGGTGATACCACTGAGAATAGAAGTCGTCATTCCAATAATTAATGTACACCCACCACGAGTAATAGTGGGAGAAGACAGCAGACAGGAAGAGAATTAACATGCTCGTTCGTAGTCGGTTTTGAAAAGCGAGCCATGTTAAATATTTTACTGTTTCGTAAAACAAGATCACTCCAAAGACTATTGACATCCAGATTTTTAAAGTATTTGATGTCGCATTGAAGTACATGTGCTTGTAGGAAGCAATTCCTGATTCATATGAACCTAAAATCAGATTTAAGGAGATTAGGGGCCGTACTTAAATTACGCAATTCAAGATAATACAAGCTTTGCAGGGTGAAAACTTAATTTTCCAAATTCCCTGATTTTTCCTTGACCTTTTCATTTTCCCTGACAATTAACATTCAAACACCAGCATTTAAATTTTGTAAAATTTTTAACATAGAATCTTTTAAAAACGGAATTAAACAATATTTTAGAAACAAATTTAAAAGTTTCAAATTTATTTAATTTAAACAGAAAAATTATTTTTCTACCTTAAAAGATGACCTTTTAACAAAAAAATAACAAAATAATTGAATTTTCAACCTAAAAAGATGAATTCTCAACAAGAAAAGTGTAATAGTTGATATTTCAACCGAAAAAATGAATTTTAAAACCACAAAGACGAATTTGCAACCAAAAGTATTTTTCATTCATAAAAAAAAGGTTCACCTAAATTGTGGAACCTTAAATCCAACAGACGAATTTTCTGTACAAAAATTGAATTTTCAACCAGAAAATATGAATTTCAAGCAAAAAAATTAATTTTCAACAAAATAGTTAAATTCTCAACCAAACAGATAACCTTCTTTAAAGAAAACAAACAAATTTTCAACAAATTAGTTCAACTTTCACCCATGCAGTTGAATTTTCAATTAAAAAAGATCAGTTTTCAACAAAATAATTTTATCCAAGAAAGATGAAATTTCTACTAAACCAGATGAATTTTTAAATGAAAAAGAAAAATTAAAAAAAAAAATCTTTGAATTTTTATCCAAAAAAGATTTTAGTTTGAATTTTCAACAAGAAGTGAATTTTCTACAAAAATACTTGAATTTTCAACCCAAACATACGAATTTTTAACAAAACAGTTAAATTTTCAACCAAAAAGAATGACTTTTTAACTAAATTGTTGAATTTTCAACCAAACAGTTGCATTTTTATCCAAGAAAGATGAAATTTCTACAAAAACAGATGAATTTTTAAATCAAAAAGACAAATTAAAAAAAAAATTTGAATTCTCATCCAAAAAAGATTTTAGTTTGACTTTTCAAAAAGAAATTTTCTACGAAGATACTTGAATTTTCAACCACAAATACGAATTTTTAACAAAACAGTTGAATTTTCAACCAAAAAGGATGACTTTTAACTAAATTGTTGAATTTTCAACCGAATAGTTGTATTTTTATATAAGAAAGATGAAATTTCTACTAAAACAGATGAATTTTTAAATCAAAAAGACAAATTAAAAAAAAATTGTATTCTCATCCAAAAAAGATTTAGTTTGACTTTTCAACAAGAAGTCAATTTTCTACGAAGATATTTGAATTTTCAACCCAAAAATAAGAATTTTCATCAAAAAGTTGAATTTGCAACCAAAAGGGATGACTTTTTTAATCAAAATTGTTGTATTTTTATCCAAGAAAGATGAAATTTCTACTAAAACAGATGAATTTTTAAATCAAAAAGATACATTTTCAAAAAAAAAGATTTAAATTTTTATCCAAAAAAGATTTTAGTTTGACTTTTCAACAAAAAGTAAATTTTTTACGAAGATACTTGAATTTTCAACCCAAAAATACGAATTTTTAACAAAACAGTTGAATTTTCAACCAAAAAGGATGACTTTTTGACTAAACTGTTGACTTTTCAACCAAACAGTTGCATTTTTATCCAAGAGAGATGAAATTTCTACTAAAACAGATGAATTCTTAAATTAAACAGATAAATTAAAAAAAAAAAAACAATTTGAATTTTCATCCAAAAAATATTTTAGTTTGACTTTTCAACATCCAAAAATGAGTTTGAAACAAGAAGTAAATTTTCTACAAAGATACTTTAATTGTCAACCCAAAAATACGAATTTTCAACAAAACAATTGAATTATCAACTTAAAAAGATTGATTCTAAAAAAAAAGTGTAATAGTTGATCTTTCAATAAAAAAATGAATTTTAAAACTAAAAAGACGAATTTGCAAGAAATAAAGATTTTTCAGTAATGAAAAAAAAGTTCACCTAAATTGTTGAATCTTCAGCCAAAAGAAGAATTTTATCTACGTAAATTGAATTTTCAACCAGAAAATATAAATTTTAAGCAAAAAAATTAAACCTTCATTAAAAAAAAAAAAACAAATTTTTGACCAAGTAGTTCAACTTTTAACCATTCAGTTGAATTTTCATTTTAAAAATTCCCTAATTTTTTCCTGAACAATTTTTCATTTTCCCTGGCCATTAATATTTAAAGAACAGAATCTTAATCTTGTAACATTTTCAACATAGAAAATTTTATAAATGGAATAAAAAGGTTCCAAATAAAAATATAAAAAATATCCTTGACTTATCCTGATTTTCTAGCTTTGAATATTTTAATTTTGTTGAAAATTCCTTTCTTTGGATGGACATTTAACTATTAGATTGAAAATTACTTTAAAAACTTAAATATTTGGTTGAAAAATCATGTATTTTGTTAAAAATTAATATTTTTTAAGTAGAAAAGTGATCTTCTTGGTTGAAAATTGATCTTCTTGGTTGAAAATTCATTTCTGTGGTTTAAAATGAGTTTTTCTCCTATTGGAAATTAATTATTTTAACTGAAAATTTAACTATTCCATTTTTTGTCGAAAATTTAGCTTTTCTGATAGAAATTTAATTTTCTGGGTTGAAAATTCATCTGCCTGGTTGAAAATTCGCCTTTTTTGGTTGAATATTAAATTTATTTATTAAAATATCACCCATTACAATTTTTGTTGATAATTATTCTTTTTTTGTATCAAAATTCAACTAGTAAGTTGGAAGTGGGACTACTTTGTTAAAATTGCATTTCTTTGGTTGCTGGTTCATCATTTTAGCTACAAAACCCTTTTCTCATTCAGAATTGAAATATTTTGTTGAAAATTATATATATATTTTTTTTTAATTAATTTTTTAAACTGGAAATTCAACTATTCCTGACTTTCTAACTTTGAATCTTTTAATATTGTACGCTAAATTTAAAATTCTTCAATTTCAAGTATCGGAACTGCTCAAGCTTAAAAAAAAGTAAAATAGTAACCACACTTCTCTCAAAAAAGTAACCGAAAAGTAACAATAATGTGGCAAAAAAGTAACCAAAAAGAAAGATTGTTTACCAAAAAGACGAATTTTCCACCAAAATTATGAATCTTCAACAAAACAATTTATGTTTAAGAAAATAGTTCAACTTTTAACAAAATGGTTGTATTTTTCTGACTACAAAAATTTTTTTTATAAAAAACAGTTACAAAAACTGAACTACAAATTCCAGCACTCAATTTAAATTTTTTTAAATTTTAAACTTTCAAAATTGAAGCTTAAAATTTGTTTAATTCAAACGCTTAATAATTTACGCGTATAAAATGGAAGCTTTTAACACTTTTCAATTGGAATTTTTAAAATGCAAAGTCGTTAAACTGCAAAATTTTAAATTTAAAATTTTAACTTTTATACATTGTATAGTTAAAAGATTTAAAAAAAAACAGAAATCCACGCTATCATTTTCAATGCTGTGAATTGAAGAATTACTCAAAAAATGTATAAATTTTCAAAATTATATCATTTTAAACTCGAATTTTTTCTAAAATTTTTTGAAAATCCTGCAAAAGTAAAAAAATTACCTTAAAATCATCCTAATTCTTTTTTGAAAATTGTATTAAATATTCTTTTTAAATTAACTAAAAAAGTATACTGTTAGTTTTTCTAGGAATTTTGATACGAACTTTTTATACATTTAAAACCTTTCAAAATGCTTAAAAAGCTTATAAATTTTGTGTTCACAATTTTCGAACATCTGCATTCTGTTTTCAAGGTTTTTACATTTTTTTTCACGTTTTAAATTATTCTGGAATCTTTTCAAACTTCTAAATATACTTTTAACTTACTCCATTATTTTCCAAATTAATAATTGGTCAATTGTCATTTTGTTAATCGAAAATTTTTTTTCAATCTTTTTTAATTTTGCTCTTAATATTAATTTTTTTAAATAAAAAATCATTTTAAACCTTCTCAACAAAACTTAAGAATTATTTTCTTTTCTTAAAACCTTTAAAGATCCTTAAAAATCTTCAAAATTTTATTTCGAAATCTTCAACAATCTAAATTTATTTTTTTATTTCTCGAAATCTTTTCCAGTTTTAAATTAAGTTTGGATCTTCTCGAAAGTTGTAAATATCTCTTAAACTACTCAAATTTTTTCTAAATTGATAAATGTTCAATTGTTATTTATGCATCAAAATTCAATAATTTCACTTACATATTAAAAATTTGTTAAATAGGACAATTAAAATTGTAACGTTCAAAGTTTAAATTTAACACTCTGTAATATTAACGATTAAAGGCTTTCTAATTCAAATATTTCAGTTTTAAATTCTTTAGTTTTTAATATTTGATTTTTAATTGCCCATTTTAAATGGAAAGTAAAATATTGCTAAATATCTCAAAAAAGTCTTCATTAATTAAAAAAATTCAAATTAAATGGTTAAAAATGGAATATTTTAGATTGAAACAATATTTAAATAGGATTTGTAATTGAATAAGAGGGTTTAATTATAAATTTATTAATTTGAAATTATTTTAGAATTAGGAATAGTTTATAAAGTTTCAATCGAAAGTTTGCATTGGTTTAACTAGTGAGGCTTTCAAATTGAAAAATTTATATTTTAACGTAAAAATCTGTAACTCGCTTAATTTTGAATAGATTCAGAATCGTCGTGTAAAAGCAATAATTGCTCAATTTTCAATAATCGAACTACAGTTCAATGAGATTTATTATAATAGCAAAAGTTCTTGGTAAAATTGTAATATTATAGTACAGTTTTCCAATATTTCATCTTTGGTGAAATCTTGTATTTTTTTGTGAAGATTTGTAATTTTCTACAATAATTTTATGTAAAATTAAAAGTATTTTTATGACGTCAAAAACCCAAATTAAAAAATGTAAAATCCTGTAGTTTTCTGCAATACCTTGTAGATTTTTACGACAAAGTAAAACACATATTATCAATAAAAAGTTATACAAATTTTTGAATTGTCGAAATTTATACTTTATTAATAATTCTTTTTCGCTTTTCTACAAGAAAATACAAGGAAGAATTAGCTATTTGTATTTAACTGTATTTTTTGTTAAATTTTGTACATTTTTTACAAAAAAGTACTTGTTTTAACAAAAACTTACAAAAGGGAATTTCTACCAAAAAAGGCGAATTTTCAACCAAAAAATAAAGTTTTAACAAAAATTGTTCAGCTTTTAACCGAATTTCAACCAAAGAAAATAAATTCTTATTGAAAAATATAATACATAGTTCGATATTTCAACAAAAAAGGTTTAAATTTCTAATTAAAAACTAGCAATTTTAGCTAAATTGGAATTTTTATCAGGATTCGTAATAATTCAATTGATAGCCCTTTCTATACATTTTACATGCAAACTAATTCAGGGTGTCCAGCGATTCTTAGGAACAAAATTCAAGGTCTTTTCCAGGTTTTCCAGGTCAAGAAATCAAGTTTTTCCAGGTGTCCCTTTTTTACATTAAATAATGAAATGACCAATTGTTAAGCATGTGGAAAATGAGAAACAAATTCTTAATTTTTTGCGAACGTAAGTCGTCTTTGTGAAATCTTGGGGAATACTTTAAAATCTTTGTGAAAGTCTTTGAAGTTCTTAAAAGCTTTGAAATCTTTGAAAATTTTTGTAAATTCATTAAAATCTTTATGAAATCTATGAAATATAATAATAATAATTTTAAATTATTTTTGAAATTTTTTCAAAATTTCTGAATATGGTTTTAAAATTATTGTAATTTTTCCTTTAAAAATTCTTGCGAAATTAAAAAAAAATTCCTTAAAATCTTCCAGATTATGTTCTGACGATTTTGGAAATCTTCTGAAATCTTTTGAACAATTCTCTTAAAATCAATTTTTTAAAATAAAAAATCATTCTCAATTTTCCTATAAATTTTAAGAAAATTTTGTTATTCTTAACTAAATCTTATTAACCTTCACAACTCTTAAAAAGGTTCTAAATTTTTTGTTCGATATCTGCAAAAATCTACATTTTGTTTAAAATTATTTAAAACCATTTAAAGTTTTGAATTAATTTCGAATTTCTCTGAAAATTTTAATTATTTAAGGGTATCTATTTCGAACTATAATATTAAATTTAGGATATTTCAAGAGATTGGATAGATTTGTCTTCTAAAAACTTGTAAAATTCAAGGTCCAAAAATAAATTCATTCTCATTTCTATGTTTCAAAAAAATGTTGATCATTTTCTGGTTCATTTTTCACCCTGCTATATGAGAAAAACAAAAAAAGGGTTTTATATTTTCTCAAAATCAGGGTGTCCACCGATTCTTGGGAACAAAATTCAAGTTTTTTTCCGGATTTTCCAGGTCAAGAAATCAAGCTTTTCCAGGTCTCCTTTTTTACATCTAATAAAGAAATAACCGTTTGTTATGAACGTGAAAAAATGAGCAATTTCATTTTTTGTTGGTCAACAATTTCTAAAGAAAGCAGAATCATAAATAAATTCTTAATTTTTTGCGAACATGAGTCGTCTTTGTGAAATTATTTTTGAATATTTTACAATCTTTTTGAAGTCATTGAAATCTTTTGAAATCTTCTTGAATTCGTTGAAATCTTTTGAAGTTTTTAAAATCTTTGTGAAATATTTGAGAAATCTATTGGAATCTTTTTAAATTTTTGTAAAATCTTTGTCATACTTAAAATCTTTGCGAAGTTTTTTGAAATCTTTATGAAATCTTTAAAATATTTGTGAAATATTTCTTCAATTTTTGTTTGTGCAATCTTTTGTGTTCGTTTTAAATCATTGATATCTTTTGAAATCTTCTCAAATTTGTTGAAAATTTTTGAAATCGTGTACTGTACCCTTTTTGAATTCTTTGGAATTCTTTAAATCTTTTGAAATTCTTTGACATCTTTCTGAAATTTTTCTAAAATCTTTTGTGTTTTTTTTTAAATCACTGGAATATTTGAAATCTTTCTGAAATCATTTGAAATCTTCTAACAAAATTTGAAAACGTTTAAAATCTTTGAAATGTTTGGAAATCTTTTAAATCTGATGTTCTGTACCCACGTCAAAATCTTTTGAAACTCTGATGAATTCTTTGAAATATTTCTGAAATCCTTTGTATTAGTTTGAAATCTTCGAAATATTAAAAATTTTGGTGAAATTTTACTAAATCTTCTACAAAATTTTGGAACCCTTTTTGAAATCTTTGAAATTCTTGAAACCTTATTAAATCCTCAAGAATTCTTTGAAATATTTGTGAAATCATTTGGATACCTTTGATATCACTGGAATATTTGAAGACTTTGGGAAAAAGTTTGAAATCTTCTAGAAAATTTTGAAAACGTTTCAAATTTTCATAATATTTTTTTAATATTTGTGTGACCTTTCTGAAATCTTTTGTATTATTTTAAAATCATCAAAATATTCGAAATCTTTGTGAAATCTTCTACAAAAATTTGAAATTTTCAAATCTTTGAAATGTTTTGAAGTCTTAGAAATATTGTTTACTCTACTCTTGTTGAAAATTTTGAAATTCTTGAAATCTTTTGAAATCCTTATGGATTCTATGAAATATTTTGTATTCGTTTGAAATCACTGGAATATTTGAAATCTTCGTGAAATCTTTTGATATCTTTTAAACAATTTTGAAACGTTTTGTATTCGTTTGAAATCACGAAATATTTGTCAAATATTTTTAAATCTTAAAAAAAATTGAAATCGTTTACACTCCTAAAATATTTTAAAATGATTTAAAATCTTTGAAATTTTTTGAAATATTTGAAATCTAGTGTACTGTACCCTTTTTGAAATCTTTGAAATTCTTGTATTCTTTTGAAATCTTTAAAAAATCTTTGATAAAATTTGTGATAATTTGAAATCATGAAAATATTTCAAATCTTTGTCAAATGTTTTGAAATCCTCTAACAAAATTTGAAATCATCCAATTAAAAAAATTACAAATCAATCAGAAATTAAAAACATATAGAATTATTGAAAATATTTAAGGATACCTATTCATTGCAATCTATACAATAATTGGTACAGCCTACAAAAAATCCCTTGAAATCTCTTTATTTATTCTGTAATGAACAAAAGATAAATTATATCTCGATAAATAAAAAACTTTTCAGTTGAAAGATTTCTTCTAAACGAGATGTTTCTTTCATAATAGACTAAAAGATTTGAATTACTCTTCGCCTTTTAATAAAATAACTGTTTTATAAACAAACAAAAGTTCAAGGTTCTCGTGGAAAATTCAAGGAGATTTCCAGGTTTTCAAGGTTTAAAAAAAATTCAAGGAGAATTCCAGGTTTTCAAGGTCGCTGGACACCCTGTAATTATTATTTTATTGTTATTCCATCATTTTCCCGGCTCTAAAGTGCCAAATTTACTGAAAAAAATTTGAACTTTAACATTTTTCACAAGTTTTTAAATAATACGATTAATGAATTCATTCCTTTCATTATTTCGGGCAAAAAATGTCACCAAAAGTAACCTTTTCATAAAATAAGTAACTTTGTAGTAACCGTGGATCAAAAAAGTAACTAAGTTACTAGAAAGTTACCCGTTCCGAGCCCTACAATTTTTAAAGCTTGCAAAGATTAAATTTGTCATTTTTGAAGGCGCAAAATAAGATAAGATTAAATTGAATAAAATTTACCTTTGAAAACAGTGTCCCAGCAGGAACAAGAACAATACTGCTTATCAACATCTCGGGCGAAATCTTGCCAGAAATAGTAGAGAAAGGCAATATGCAGTGGTGGAATAAGTAATGGTGCCAGAAAGCCCACAACTTTTGAGCCGATGGTAGCAAAGTTTATGTACAGAATTCGTTTCAACATGATTTTGGCTAGAGTTTCAGGTCTTGAGTCTTCATATTAATCCCTAATACTATCTTTCGATTGAAACTTTCCATTTACTTTGCCAGAAGAGAGTACTTTGTTTTTTTCATGCTTATTCTTGAACTCCATCTCATCAGCCATCGCGATTCCTTCCTACTTCCAAAATAGTAAATTGCTGGAATTATTTATAGAAGAGCCAAGAGAGATCAAGTACTTTTTAGGCAAAATAATTTCTGGATTGAAAATTCTTGATTTCATTTTAATTCTCATTTTCTTAACTTTGTTCAAGTTGCAATTATCGGGAAACTATTATTTTTTATCCAGAAATTATGTTGTGTGAAAACTGAAAAGGTATCCTTATATGTAGAATACATTTAATACAATAAGAAACCTTCAATTTTAAATATAATCTGTTAAGTAAATAATAAAATTAAAACAAAACTATGTGCAGGAAAAGAAATAATGAGAATAGACATCCTAACGAAAAAATATTATAGGAAATTCAGTATAGACCCATCATGATTCAAATTTAAAGTTTTTTTTCGAATATATAGCAATCGATTGGATACCATATATGTCCAGGGTGTCCAACGATTCTTAAAAACAAAATTCAAGGTCGTTTCTAGGTTTTCCAGGTGAAGAAATCAAGTTTTTCCAGGTCTACTTTTTTTACATCAAATAATGAAATAACCGTTTTTTATACATGCAAAAAACGAGCCATTTAATTTTTTATTGGCCAACAGTTTCCAAAGAAAGCTTTTGAAATCTTTGTGAATTCGTTAAAATCTGTCGAAGTTTTTAAAATTTTTGTGAAATCATTGAAAATCTTTTGGAATGTTTGAAAACTTTTGTAAAATCTTTGAAATCCTTGAAATCTTTTGAAATCATTATGAAATCTTTGAAATATTTGTGAAATTATTCTTTGTGTTCGTTTGAAATCATTAAAAATCTTTTTAAATCTTCTCAAATTTGTTGAAACCTTTTGAAATCGCTTAAAATCTTTGCGATGTTTTAAAATCTTTGAAATCTGGTGTACAAATCCTTGTTGAAATCTTTGAAATTCTTGAAATCTTTTGAAATCCTTATGAATCCTTTAAATATTTATGGAATCTTCCTGAAATCTTTTGTATTCGTTGAAATCATTGAAATATTTAAAATCTTTTGAAATCTTCTTAAAAATGTTGAAAACGTGTAAAATCTTTGAAATGTTTTGAAAGCTTTTGAAATCCTCATTAATTCTTCGAAAGATTTGTAAAATCTTTTGAAATCTTCTAAAAAAATTTGAAATCTTTCGTATTTGTTGAAACCATTAAAATCTTTTTAAATCTATTACGAAATTTTGAAACCGTTTCAAATCTTTAAAACGTTTGAAATCTGGTTTATACCTTTTTGAAATGTTTGAAATTCTTGTGTTCTTTTGAAATCATTGAAATATTTGTGAAATCTTTTGCATTCGTTTGAAATCATTGAAATATTTGAAATCCTTGTGAAATCTTTTTAGATCTTCTAAAAATGTTGAAATCATTTAAAATCTTTGAAAGGTTTTGAAATCTTTGACATCTGGTATACAGTACACTGTTTGAAATCTTTGAAAATTTTACGAAATTTTTGAAATATTCGTGGAATGTTTCTGATTTTTGTGAAATCTTCTAAAAATAATTGAAATCGTTTCAAAGCTTTGAAATCTTTGTGAAATATTTGAAACCAGGTGTATACGCCTTTTTCAAATATTTAAAATTTTTGAAATCTTTCTGAAATGTTCGAAATATTTTAAAATATTTGTGAAATCTTTCTTAAATCTTTGTTTGTGGAACCTTTTGTATTCGTTGATTTCACTGAATTATTTCAAATATTATGGCCACGGCTCATTCTAATTCTGAACCTGAATTAACATCGAAATTTTCAACCAATAATTTTTATAATTTGTAAATTGAATATCACAAAAAAATGTATACATTGCCATTCTATATTGGAAGAAAAGAAATTAAAAACATATAGAATTATTCACAATGTTAAAGTCAATAATATAACATATTAAATTGCAATCTATAAAATAATTGGCACCACTCTAGAAAAAGTGCCTTGAAATCTCTTTATTTATTCTTTAATTATTGAAAATATTTAAGGATACCTATTCATTGCAATCTATACAATAATTGGTACAGCCTACAAAAAGTCCCTTGAAATCTCTTTATTTATTCTGTAATGAACAAAAGATAAATTATATCTTGATAATTAAAAACTTTTCAGTAGCAATATTTCTTCTAAACGATATGTTTCTTTCATAATAGACTAAAATATTTTAATTACTCTTCACATTTCAATAAAATAACTGTTTTAAAAGCGAAAAAAAGTCAAATTCAAGATTCTCGTGAAAAATTCAAGGAGATTTCCAGGTTTTCAAGGTTTAAAAAAAAATCAAGGAGAATTCCAGGTTTTCAAGGTTTTCAAGGTCGCCTGACACCCTGATGTCATTTAAAATTATGTCATTGCAATTTTCTCAATATTTGTCATCCTAGGTCAAAAAAGAACAACTTTTTGACTGCAAATAAAAATTGAACAATTAAGAAAGAATTGATCACGGTCATTGAAATTAAAAGATTCGAACTCTTGAAGATAAAAATCTTTTCAAAGTTATAAAAACTTAACCAAAAATTAAAACACTCAAAGTGGAACACTTTTGAATTTTAAACTTTTTAAATTAAAGCTTAAAAAATGTTAATTCAAACGCTCAATAATTTTCGCGTATTAAATGAAAGCTTTTAAAACTTTTCAAGTGCAAATTTCTTGATTAAAAGCCGTTGAACCACAAAATTTAAAATTTTGAACTTTTATACATTGTACAGTTAAAATATTTAAAAAAATACAAATCCACGCTATCATTTTCAATGCTATGAATTGATGAATGAATAAACAAATTTATAAAATTTGAAAATTATATCATTTTAAGCAATTTTTACCTAGAAACATTAATTTATACATGAAGTGTACAAAATATAAATTTAATAGATTTTAGTTTGACTTTTCAACAAGAAGTAAGTTTTCTACGAAGATACCCGAATTTTCAACACAAAAATACGAATTTTTAGGAAAACAGTTGAATTTTCAACAAAAAAAATGACTTTTTAACTAAATTGTTGAATTTCCAACCAAATAGTTGAATTTTTATCCAAGAAAGATGAAATTTCGACTGAAACAGATGAATTTTTAAATCAAAAAATTATATCATTTGAAGCAATTTTAAGCTAGAAACATTAATTTATACATGAAATGTACAAAATAAGAATTTAAAAGATTTTAAACGAATTGTAACTGGACTAACATTGGACTTTTTAATTAAAATTTAAAATAATGAAATGAAATTAATTAAATTGAATTAATTTAAAATACAAAATACAATTTTTTTCAAATTTTTGAGGTTAGAAAAGTACATTATTTAAGATTTAGCTTAGGAATCTGCAAATAAATAACAATAAATTTATAAATAAAAAAATTAATGTATTGTTAATTTTATTGTTGAAAATTATTTAAAAAAATTTAACATATGTTTTGAAATATTTTAAAATATTCTCTCAAAAATTTGTTTAAAAAAAATTATTTAAAAATTTTCTAGGAATCTAATAATAATTTTATTATCTTGGAATTCGAATTTTTCCTACAATTTTTGGAAAATCCTGCAAAAGTATTAATAAAGTCCTTTTAAAATTAATTTTTCAACAAAAAATTATTGTTAGTTTTTCTAGGAATTTTGATACACATTTTTTATTAATTTAAAACCTTTCAAAGTGCATTAAAAGCTTATAAATTTTGTGTTCTACATCTTCAAAAATCTACATTGTGTTTTAAATGTTTTGAAATCTTTTCACTTTTAAATTATTGTTGAATCTTTTCAAAACTTCGAAATTTATTTTAAACTTACTCGATTATCTTCCAAATTAATAATTGTTCAACTGCCATTTATCATTCAAAATTTGTTTTAAAATGTTTTTAAATATTCTCTTAAAGTTGATTTTTCAATTTTCCCAGCAAACTTAAGAAACTTTGTTTATTTTCTTAAAACCTTTAAAGATCCTTAAAAAACTTCAAAATTTTATTTCGAAGTCTTCAAAAATCTAAATTTAGTTTTTTATTTTTCGAAATCTTTTCCAGTTTTAAATTAAGTTTGGATCTTCTCAAAACTTCGAAATATCTCTTAAACTAACTCAAATTTTTTCCAAATTGATAATTTTTCAATTGTTATTTATGCATCTAAATTCAATAAATTCACTTACATATTAAGAATTTGTTAAATAGAACAATTAAAATTGTTGCATTCAAAGTTTTAATTTAACACTATGAAATATTACCGATCCAAGGATTTCTATTTCAAATAATTCAGTTTAACATTGTTTAGTATTTGATATTTGACTTATAATTGCTCATTTTAAATGAAAAGTAAAATATTGCTAAATATTCAAAAAATTGTCTTCCTTGATTAAACAATTTCAAATTAAAATGCGGTTAAAAATTGAATATTTTAGATTGAAACAATATTTTAATAGAATTTGGAATTGAAGAGCGCTTCGTTTTTCAAATTCTTGTTAAATTAAGAAATCGAACGTTTACATTTGTTTAACTACTGAGGCTTTCAAATTGAAAAATTCTATTTTTAACGTTGAAATCTGTAACTTGCTTAATTTTGAACAGATTCAGAATCGTCCTGCAAAGTCAATTACTGAAAAGGATTGAAATTAATTGAAATTAAATTATTATTAAATTATTAATTATTATTATTAAATTATTTTATTTAATTATTATTAAATTATTTTATTTAATTATATTCAATTTTCAATCATCGAACGACAGTTCAATGTGATTTATTATAATAGCAAAAGTTCTTGGTAAAAGTGTCATATTTTTTCAAATTGTAATTTATTGTAGAAATATAAATTTCTACAATAATCTACCAGTATATAAAACATAATTTTACGTAGTTTCCCAATATTTCATCTTTTGTGAAATCTTGTAATTTTTTGTAAAGATTTGTAATTTTCTACAATAATTTACGTAAAATTAAAAGTGTTTTAATGACATCAAACATCCAAATTAAAAAAAAATGTAAAATTCTGTAGTTTTCTGTAATACCTTGTAGATTTGTACAGCAAAGTAAAAAAAATATTAATAAAAAGTTACAACAATTTTTGAGTTGTACAAACTTCTACTTTATTAATAATTTTTTTACTTTACTACAAGAAAATACAAGAAAAAATTAACTATTTGTATTTAACCAAAAATTACAGTTGTAAACATTTTTTACTTTCTTGTAAAAATTTTTTTCACGATTCCAGAAAAAACATTATAAGAAAATCAGTATAGAAATACTGTTAAAAATATTAAATATTTTTTTATAAATTATTTATTAAACGTAGGATTTCAAATTATTTCAAGGGATTTTACAGATTCCACAGATTTCATGGAATTTCAAGGAATTCCACAGAGAATTTCCATGGATTTTAAGCGGTTTCGTCAGATTTCATAAAAACTTCACGGGTTTCCAAATTATTTCAAACATTCCAAGTATGTTTAGAGGATTTCGAAGATTTCCAAAAATTTCCAGGGATCTTAAGGAATTCCAAAGGATTTCAAGAAATTTCAAGCAATTTAGGAGAACTTCTACGGATTTGAAGGTTCTTCAAAGAATCTTACAAGATTTGAAAAGATTTTGGGTACTTTAACAGAATTCAAAGAATTTTAAGAAATTATAAAAATGTTGCTGAAAATTGATCTTTTTGGCTTGAAAATTCATTTCTTGCTGTAGAAATTGCAATCTTTTTTAGTTAAAATGCAAATGTCTGGTTAAAAGTTAATCTGTTTCGGTTGGAAATAAACTTTTTTGTTGAAAAATCACATTTTCGTTTCAAGAATTCAACCGTTTTGTAGAAAATTCGTCTTTTCAGCTCGAAAATTCAAAAATTTGGTAGAAAATTTAAATATATGGTTAAAAATTGATGTATTTTGTTGAAAAATATCTTGTTTTTGGTAGAAAATCAGTTTTTTTGGTTAAAAACGCAATTCTTCTGTCGAAAACTATTGAATACTTTTCGTTGAAAATTCATCTTTTGGTAGAAAATTAATCTTCTCGGTTGAAAATTCATCTTTTGGTTAAAAGTTTAAATATTTGGTTGAAAATTAAACTGTTTTGTGGAAAGCTAAATCTTTTTGGTTTAAAAATTAAACATTTAGGATAATTTTTTCTTTATTCACTGAAAAATCTTTCTTGGTTGAAAATTCGTCTTTTTGATTTGGAAATTTATCTCTTTTGGTAGAAAATTATTTTGTTGTTACAAATTCAACTGTTTGGTATAAAATTAATCTGTTTTGGTTGAGGAATCAACTATTTTGTTGGAAAACCATCCTTTTTGGCTCAATTCAACTATTTTTTATTTGAAATGAAAGTTATTTTTTCTGTTAAAAAATAACTATTACATTTTTTGTTGTAAATTCATCTTTTGATAGAAAATTAATCTGCTTGGTTGAAAATTCAACTATTTGCTTGAAAATTTAAGTATTTGGTTGAAAATTCAACTGTTTCGTTGAAAGGTCATCTCTTTGGTTTAAAAATTCAACATTTTGAATGAAATTTTTATCTTTATTCATTGGAAAATCTTACTTGGTTGAAAATTCGTCTTTTTAATTTGAAAAATCATCTTTTTTGGTACAAATTTTTCATTTTTTTCGTTAAAAATGGAACTTTTTGTTTGAAAATTAATCTATTTTTGTTTAGGATTCAACTATTTTGCCCTTTTTGGTTTAATTCAACTGTTTTTGATCTAAAATGAAAGTTTTGTTGTTGTTAAAAACATAATTATTACCTTTTTCTTTGAAAATTCATCTTTTGGTAGAAAATTAATCTGTTTTGTTTAACTCAAACCTTTTTGGTTTAAAAATTCAACATTTCGGATGAAACTTTTCTTCTTTAATCACTGAAAAATCTTTCTTGGTTGAAAATTCGTCTTTTT
>CAKNYM010047880.1:0-35481 GCA_932195095.1 Andricus curvator
CACGATGTGCCAACAGCACTCATGTCAGTATTCTTGAATGGTCACCCATCCAAGTACTAACCGCGTCCAACGCTGCTTAACTTCAGTGATCTGACGAGAACTGGGTTTTTCATTTTAATAATTAATAATTATTGTAAATGTGTAAAGTATCGTAGAAAATAGTTATTGGAAATATATTCTTTGTTGATTCTGGAAAGAAATTAGGGCTATTCTTTCAGAAATAGCCAAACTCTTAATTTTTTAATGAAAATTGTTCAAATAATTAATAAATCTTGTAAATTTGCAGAACAATATAGAAAAAAGTCATCGGAAATATATTCTTATTTAATTCTGTTAAAATTGAGCCTACACCTTGAAAAATAGCCAAACCCTGAATATGTTTATAAAAATTGTTTGAATAAATAATAATTATTGTAAATTTTCAAAGCACCTTAGAAAAGAGTTATTGGAAATACATTCCTGGTGATCCTGTGAACAAACTGAGCCCATTCATTCAAAAATGGCCGAACTCTTTATTTGTTGAAATAATTAATAATTATTGTAAATTTGCCAAGCATCATAGAAAAAGTCATCGGAAAGATATTCTTACTTGATTCTGCAAAAAAAATGAGCCTATTCGTTGAAAAATAGCAAAATTCTGAATTTTGTATGAAAATTGTTTGAATTGTTACTAATTATTGTAAATTTACAAAGCAACATAGAAAAGAGTCATCGGAAAGATATTCTTAGTTAACTCCGTAAACAAATTGTGCCTATTCTTTGAAAAATAGCCAAACTCTGAATATGTTTATGTTTTTGTTGAAATAATTAATAATTATTGTATATTTGCAAAGTATCGTAGAAAATAGTTATTGGAATTACATTCTTTCTTGATACCCTGAACTAAGTTATCCTATTCGTTGAAAAAAGGCCAAGCTCATAATTTGTTTATGAAAATTGTTTCAATAATTAATAATTCTTGGAAATTTGCAAAGGATCATACAAAAAAGTAATCGGAAAGATATTCTTAGTTAATTCTGTAAAAAAATGTAGCCTATTTGTTAAAAAATAGCCAAACTCTAAATTTTTTTATGAAAATTTTTAAAATGAATAATTCTTGTAAATTTACAAAGCAACATAGAAAAGAGTAATCAGAAAGACTTTTCATAGCATGATAGAAAAAAGTAATCGGACAGATATTCTTGGTTAATTCTATAAACAAATGTAGCATATTCGTTGAAAATAGCCAAAATCTGAATTTGTAAAGAAACATAGAAAAAGAGTCTTCGGAAAGACATACTTAGTTCACTCCGTAAACAAATTGTGCCTATATTCCTTGAAAAATAGCTAAGCTCTGCATATGTTGATAAACATATTTAAATAATTAATAATTATTGTACATTTTCAAAGTATCATACATAGGAAAGAGTTATTTGAAAAACAATTTCCATTGATTCCGTGAACAAATTGAGCGTACTCGTTGAAAAATGGTAAAACTATAAATTTTTAAATTGAAATTGTTTCCCTAGCATTCACCGCCACCAAACGGATCACTCGGGAATCAGCCGTGAACGTAAGAACTCATAGACTCAGCGTAAGTGGCTCGTGGTGTCCCCCTCAATCGGTAAGGGGGGAACTTACATAGCTGGCACAACGCCGCAAATGCTTAGCCGCCATCATCCAGCTGGTTTTCCTCTTATAGACTGGAGCCCCCCCCCCCACCCCCCTGCTATGCTGGGCAATGAGTTCTTACGTCCATATCGTCAGATATCATCAATCGAAAATGCATGAATAGTGCACATGCCTTGGCTTCATAATGCGCAGCTCTGTTCTTAACCTAAACATAATTCTAGACCGCATTCTGATCTCGATTCTAAAGCATAGGCGGCGAATTTAAATCCAACCAATAGGTGAAGAGAGAATGTGGCTTCAGTTTTCGAGATAGGATCGCAACCTCTTTTTTATTATAGGATCAATAGGTTTCGGGCAAACAAAAATTATGTTATAAAAATGATGACTTTCGGTTTATTTTTTCGTGAACAATGTTGAGAAAACAATTCCTGATAATAATCCAAAAGTTTTTCGCAAGTAATTAATGAATTAATAACTTTGCTGCTTTTCTGAGTCAGGATCATGTGGCAGGTGGCAAGTCACATTTCGGCATGTCACATTTGCGATATGTCACAATCGCGGCAAGTTACGTTGCAGCATCTCTCATTCAGAATAATTTGGGTGAATACGAGGACGTTACAAAATGAAAAAGGGTTCACGAGTTCAAATTTTTCCAAATGATAGATACCGCCATGTGATCTGCCGCGAATGTCACTTGCTGCAAACATGACTTGCCGTAAATGTAACGAGGCGCATGAATATTTCCCAAATTCCATTTAACCTAAGTTTTATTCAACCGAAAACCAAGTTGCCGAATAGCCGTTTGTCATAATTTTTATTTTTTCAAATGTTCAGGTGACATAACCTCTATTCGTCCTAACTGCCAGTTATCATAATTTCTATTATACCGAATCCTCATTTGACATCATTTTCATATTTTCGAATTTCTGTATCCCGTAATATTTTGTAACGAACAGTAATACCTTGCTCGATACATACCCTACATACTCATTGCTCTTTGTACGTTATCGCGTAGCGGGGCGAGAGGCTACTATCCCCACTACCACGCTACCCGACAGAGCGCTCGCGCGCCCCGCCAATCCATCAGCCGCGAGACATTAAAAGGACTCGCAGCCGCGGAATAAGGACAGTTCGCCGGGAGCGGCAAGCCGGCTACGCCAGGTTGCCTGCGCTCGACGAGCTGACTAGTCTCTCTACCACCTGGAGATACTATGGTAGAGCGACCGGGACCAACAGCCGACGGACTCCTGGGGAATTTGCACTGTGCTTAGAGGCCGAGGCCAATCGTGACCGCCTGGAGCAACTACGGCCACGATTCGCTAGGCAAGGGTTGGCGCCAACCAGGGCAAGTTGTCTGACGCCCCCTTCCTCTTGGAAGCCCCCCGCTCACAACCTAGACATCTCACGTGGGAACTCTCAATGAAGTCCACCCGACATGCAACCACCTGGCGCAACTATGGCCGTACGGCGGGCAAAGGGGTTCGCTGGTTCATACCCAGTCTAACCTGGACTAACCTGAGTTCCTGTGCCCGCTTGGAGGGCCCACTCGATGTACGACTACCTGCAGCAACTATGGTCGTCCATCGGGCAAAGGGGTACACTGACACACACTCAGCCTAATCTGGGCCAACCTGGGGTCTTCCCCTGCCGCCTAACATCAACGCACGTCCTGCGGCCCGCAGAGCGCCTCCTTCCCCTCTGTCCCTCTCCCTCCGCATCGTACCGCTACCAATTTCTGAGGGAGATTAGCTCAGGGGGATGACGCTCGCTGATGATCCGCTTGACTCGCGAACCCGACCGCTTACCGCTTTTAACATGCTTACAGGGACCGGACTGAACACGCTTGTGCGCGCTGAACATCTCCTTTATCTATCTATCTCTCTTTCTCGCACTTACTCACGCACCGCAACCAACCTTCGTTTCTTCTCTACATTAAGCCTCGCACGCTTCACACGCACACCCGAGAATCTGTAGACGCGGCCACACCACACTTACACTTAAAACTGTCAACGGCACACGCATACACACGCTCGCCCACACATTTTCGACACAAGTTAGATTTATACTTTGAAGGGGAATAAACTCATACATGTTTACTCTGAATATGAAACCGACGTTACATTATTTATCCCTGAAACCAACCCTGGCTAGGCTGAAGCGTCCGCAGGGATAAATAAGAGGGGGCCAAACCCCCCCCCCCCCCCCCAAGCGAAACACATCGTTACAGTTTATTTTTCCTAATTTTCATTTAATGCAATTTCTGTTTTTCCACATTTGCATTTAACATAATTGTCATTTTTCCGAATTTCCACATAACCTAATATTCATTCGCACGAATTTATACTTGTCATATTTTAAATTTATCCGAATTATGATTTGACATAATTTTTTTTTGTCGAATAACCACATAACCTATCATTTATTTACTCGAATCGCCATTTATCATAACTTCCATTTCATCGAATTGCCATGTCACAGTAATTTCATTTGTCCCACAGCCCATCCGACCTAAAATAAAGGCTTGAAATGTGTGAGGATTCGGAAATATGACAGATATTTAAATACAAACTTAAGAAAAACAGAAAGTGTATTAAATTAAAATTAGTAATAACAAATATTATGGGGAATGGAAATTCGAAAATATAAAAATTATGCCAAATGAGGATTCAGTATAATAGAAATTATGACTAATGGTAGTTGGGACAAATAGAGGTTATTTCACGCGAAAATTCGAAAAAATAAAAATTATGACAAATCGCTGTTCGGCATCTTGATTTTCGGCCAAATAAAATTTAGGTTAAATGGAATTTGGGGATATTCATGCGCCTTAAATTTAACATGCCGCAAGGTGACATACCGAAATATGTCTTGCCGCTTGGCACTTTACCCGACCCCGCTTCTCTAAAAATTAATGTTTCTTTAATATAAGAATTCATGTGCGTATGTGTTAATACACACTACATGGAAAAATTGTTCACAGATCCAATGTGTAATTAATAGACATCCGCATTTTTTGTGTACAATATTCTCTAAAATGCATTTTATGGGTACAGTTTTTTTATGACTTAACTCATGAAAAAGTCAACGCAACTTTAATTTTTGGTCGATTTTTTCGAAAAATAAGACTTTTACCAGAAAACATTGTACACAAAAAAGTGGTATTTTCATGAATTTAACGATTTCTCTGTACAATAATTTTTATATAAAAGCAATATTTTTACAAATAAGTCATAAAAACCGTGAAAATAGAGGTATTTTCGAAAATTCATTGTACCTCAGAAATTAAAATGCACAGAAAAGCCTTTAATGTTAATTTTTGTACATGATTAAATGTAGGAATTTGCATATAATATTCACATATAAAGTTTGAACTATAGCAATTGAAGCGATGTGAAAATGCTAAATTTGTTGAAAAGTAGCTTTCTTAGCCATTTATGTAAAATTTATGTGAAAGAAAGTAAATTGGCAGTGCCGCATTTTAATTTTGAGGTTATGCTCGTAAGGTTCGAAATTTCTAAACAGTCTAGCAGGATAAATAAATCGCAGATTACTTTTCTAAGATATCGTACTGAATGAAAAATACATATTTTATTATTCACATAGAACCTATCACTATTAGAGCAAGATTAGAGGATTGTCGATTTACGTCCTGCTCGTAATTTTTCAGGATGCCAAGACGTAACAATACTACCTATCTGTGAAATTACGCTAGAGACTGCAACTTTACTAAAAAAAAGTGTTAATTCTTAAGCTCATTTAAATTTATTCGCTCACATAAATTGACCATGTGCCACGCTGACCGAATAATTTCCATCGTCGGACATAGTAATTTTACATTGGACTATTATTTCACTCTGTTTCATGTGGTGAAATTGGACTAAATGGTGAATTTCTGTGCAATATTGGTAAATTTTACCAGTTTATACATTTTAATTTGAAAATACACCGCACGTGAAATTACAATTTGATTGTAAATATCACCAAAGATTTTTTCACAGTGCTTATAACTGTATACAAAATGGAGATAGCTGATCTTGAAAATTAGAAATTGGCAGCTCTTTTAAGTTTGGTGAAATTTAGAGAATTTATAGACAACTTTGAAGATAGCGTTATTTTTTTAGTTTTTGACAATCAATAAGACTCCTTACAGAAAAAAGTTTTGAATTAAAATAATAAAAAATAATAAATAATAATAAAATAGTACATCATGGCTTATAAAGCAAAATCTTGAGCCAGACGCCCACCTATACTGCGTAAGGTAAATGTGCCAGTCTTCGTCAATGCATGGGTTGTCGGCAGATGGCGAAAATAATAAAATAAAAATAAATAAAGACAAAATAAATGAAATAGTTTTAAAATATTCTTAAACGCTGATGCCGATCACTCGCACATTGAAGTGCTGATAACTGCAGTAGCCAGGTTTCTGACTTGCCGATAACCCATGCATTCTCGTATTTATAACTTCAAACTTCTTATAATATTCATTCTTATGGGATATGTTGCAAGTAATAAGTAAATTTCATTTCTAAAGATCCGATTTATTCGATGAAACCCATTTCTTAAGTTTTAAATATGTTTACTATACTTTTTCAAGCATTTGAAATCTGAAATTGGCCTTAAGCTTCCAATAACTGGCACACTTACCTTATAGCGCGTAACAATAAGTTGGTTCCCTCTTATTTCACATAAGAATAACATGGGGTTTGAGAAAACACCATTTTTCACAAATATGAGACTGGAAGGCGTAATTTTCAATAAAACAAGTGCAAATTACAGACACTTCTTAAAATCATTTCCCAGAATGTGACATGCATTGTGTTTTTATTTTGACCCCCCCCCCCCCAAAAAAAAAAAAGAACAGACAAAGACACAAAACAAAAAAAACTCTTTAAGGGCATGCTCTACGGTGACCACGTGACCAAACCAGTCCTCTGTTATGAAAATTTTTTTTTGTGTTCACCGTGTCCAAACGCAATGATATATCGCTCTCGAAATTTGGAATATAGGAAAAAGAGACAATAAATTGCGTTTGTATATTAAGTTTGAGTAATAATTTTGAAAAAAATTATCCATGTAAAAAATAAATGTGTAAAATTATTTTCATTTTTTTTTTGGTGCTCACTAAGTCCACACGGATTGAGATATCGTGTTTAGAATTTGAACGATTAAATAAAAGGCACTAAAGAACGTTTGTATACGTCAATATATTTATAATTTCAAAGAAATTTCATTTATAAATTGATAAAATAGGATATTACCACTCGAGTCGAGCACTTTGCAGGTAATGTTCCGTTTGATGCATTTCAGATTTTTTGATTCACGTATGTTGATAAATGACACAAATTTTGGACTAAATCGTCTAAACATTCAAAAAAATCAAAATAAACAATAACATTTGCACATTCGTTGCAAATCAGAAAATAAGTATCTGCACACACGTAACCTGTCATTATTTTTGGAGCATTTTTGGCAATTTCTAGCGGAGAAAAAAAGAAACTTTCAACGTCGGTAAAGTAGAGATCACATGACCAAGCTCGGTTATGAAATTTTACACATTATTTTTTACATGGATAATTTTTTTCAAAATTATTACTGAAACTAAATATATTCATCCACACATAGTGAAATGCATAGAGAGATTCATGCCCCTTTGGATAACTAAATTTACTATCTCATATGGAAATTATCGTGTGACAATGAATAGCGTCACCTTCCAGAGGGGCGTCTTTCAGGGCAATCCTATGAGCCCTCTGCTTTTTTGCATCACGCTTCTGCCTCTATCTCTCGCACTACAAAATTCTCCTGGATACCTCTACGGCGACAGTTATCATCGCAAGCATAAGGTCACTCATGTATTTTATATGGATGACCTGAAGATCTATGCTTCTGGTGCAAGCAATCTTCAACTTCCTCTAAATATCGTCAAGGGGTATACTGGAGAGATTGGTATAGTCATTGGATTAGACAAGTGGACCAGGATTAATCTGAAGAAAGGTTGTGTGGATATAAGTGTTATTAGACATCTTGACTCTGGAGATACCTCTACATACCTGGGCGTGCGTCAAAGCCGCATTCAGGACGTAACATCAATGTAGAAGTCTCTACGAAGCAGATACCAGCAACTTCTTCGACAGATTTGGTCTTCAAATCTGTCGGCGTTGATCAAGCTATCTGCGACTAACATGCTTGCCGTCCCGGTTCTTCTCTACTCGTTTGGAGTGGTTCAATGGATGAAGAATGAGCTTACGGCCCTTGAAATCGCCACGCGTAAGATCATGCATATGCATAAGAGCTTGCATATCAATTCGTCCGTTTCGCGATTATGCATCTCATGCCGTCAAGGCGGACGCGGACTTCTGAATCTCCAATGTTTTCATAACCGAATTTTTCTCAGTACAGCTTTTATCGTTGTAAATGGCAGAGATCCTCTCCTAAAAATGGTCAGAAAACACGAGATGATTGGCAAAGGAGCGTTTCTTTAAAAAGCTGCGGAGCAGGCGGCCGAGACACTGGACCATAATTTCAACATCAGAAGTGAGGAAAGTGCATTACTCCATCTAGATGGAAACTTCAATTCACAATTAGTCTATAAGAGAAAAACACTAGACACTTTCCATGGCTTATTTATTACTGCACGTCAAGATAATCCGAAAAGGCATAACACTAATCACTGTTCAGGAATCACTTATGTGATGAGAACACTGCCTTGGAATATTCATTAAGAGTTGAGAATGCACGGGGCGGAACTCGAACTGATCTTCAATATCACTTTGAATAATGTAGCGCGTCGAAATTGGGCTCAGAAAAGAGGTCAAATGTGCTTGGCACGAAAGTCAGAACGGAACTGATAAGAGAAAGCTGGATACTATCCAGCCAAGCTGAGCGAGCCACCACAACAACACTACCCCTCCATGCTCGCGGTCGCAAGATCTCGAGCGACAGACAATAAGAAAAGTGACCCCGCGGAACAATAGCATTAGCGACAAGTTCCCAAAATAATCACAAACCTCATTAGGAATAATATACATTTATCAATTATAAACTTATTTTAGATTAGTCGGTTATTCAAGTTTTCAGTGATATTAAGTGTCAATTTCACGAATTTAAACATTTCATGTAATCATGTAAGCAATTAATGTCAATCTGTATGTATTACAGCTCGGGCGAGTATTCCATCAATCTTAGTTACTCAATGTCACAGTTATGGTACGCAGGCGCGTCAACATGGCGACTGGCCGTCCAGGGCAGACGCATGCATCTCCAATAGTCATAGTCATAGCATCCTGAAAGCGCGTCTACATGGCGACTGCCGCCGTGGACCAGACGCCATGCTTGTACAATAGTCAGAGTAATAGCAGCCCGAAGGAGCGTCCACATGGCGAATGCCGTTGCGAGCCAGACGCCATGCTTCTACAATAGTCACAGACGGAGCAGCCCGAAAGCGCGTCCACGTGGCGAATGGCGCTGCGGGCCAGACGCCATGTTTCTACAATGCTCACAGTCATAGCACTTGAGTCGAAACTTCATCATATGAAATTCATGTTCACAAGCACATATTAAAGCATTTTCGGCAACTAAAATTATCACAGTAATCAAGTTAGTTACAATACGTATAAGTTCTGTCATCGCAACACAATCCCACCACAGGGTATCAAGACGCAGGCTAAGCACGGGGCATCTCTGTACAATACCAGAACAGGGTATGAAAAACATAATCCCAGCACTGGGAATCAAAACATAGGCCCACCACGGGGCATCAAAACACTATTCCAGCACGGAGAATCAAAACATTGGCCCAGCACGGGGCATTAAATCATAAACATAAATCATTGATACTGAATCAGCAATGACACAGTAATAATAAGCATAAAGGTTTCCATCTCGAGAATCTGGGCTCTCGTCAAACACGATGACTCGGGTTGAAACTCAGAGTTTACAAAAAAAAAAATTAAAATCACATAAAGCAAATTAAAATGACATAAACAATTTAATATAAGCTGTGATTGTCAGTTATTGTATCAGGCCTGACTCGAGGCGCATGCAACAAGGTAGGAAGCAAAATAACGAATCTTCAGACTGCGTCTTGAGACAACTGCGTCTTGGCAGCCAGTAATTAGCAAGACCCAAGAATGTGTCCTTGGACGAGTGCCACTCAATATAAATTAACAAGTCCCAAGAATGTCTCTCGGGGATAGGGGCACTTAGCAACAATACAACAAGTGAGTTAGTCCTGTAAGTTATATGTCCATGATCGGGTCGGAACTCGAACCGACAATCAATATAACTTTGAATAATGTAGCCTGTCGAACTTGGTCTCAGAAAAGAGGTCAGAAGTGCCCGGCATGAATGTCGAAACGGAACTGATAAGAGAAAGCTGGATACTGTCCAGCCAAGCTGAGCAAGCCACCACAGCAACAACACTACTACCTTCACGCCCACGGTCGGGCGTGTAGGGATAAACTTATTTTAGATATTTAATAAATCAAATTGAATAGGTTAAAAAAAGTAATCACACATTGTGATCTAATATTATTGGAATGGGGTTTGGTATCGAAGGATTTACATATATTTAAAATTTATATGTAATTTCGAAAATTATAAACAATTTTTTACTTTTTTAAAGCCCATGGCCAAATCAATAGGAAGAAAGCAGTGCAGTTAATACTGAGATGAGATTAGATCAAAGAATACATTTTTATTAGAATAAATCTGATTTTTTAATTGTTCAAACAATTTTTTCTTTTTGAGTTGGCCAGGTTTGTTCTTCACCTAATTTGTTATGTAGTACAATTAACTATACAATAATAATAATAATAATCGAATCAAAAATCCCGTTTTTCTTAACGAAAATCATCTTTTGACTTAATCTTCTCCTGCCAATATTAGATTCTGTGCCATCTCTATCGGCCTGCCTATGGGCTTCAATAAAGTAAGTAGCTTTTGTATTTAAAAAGATTTGTTTCTAACAATCAAGTTGATTATTATACAAATTATCTGTATTATGTGGGTACCCCTGTATGGATTTAAGACGTTTTGTAATATTTATTAGTAGATCCTGAAGAGTAAAAGTACAAAATTTGGAAAATTGCTCGTTTTGCCATAATTTGCGTTAAATGAATAAATAAATACAAAGTAAAGTGAAATAAAAAAATTACTTCCATCCGATATGCTATCTCTTTTTGCACCAATAGCTAGAACGCCCGTTCCTGCACAGTTTCCTCCAAGGCATCGACACGTCACAAGCCCTGTGTATGAGAGGCATTGTGGCCTCCATAAGGTCTCCCACGTCTTGTGCTTTCTCGTCTTTTCTGGTTATTTCCATCAGTGCTTCTTTCTTATTGATTATCGTCAGAGATATCTTTTCCTTGTTCATTTTCGCGACATTCCATTTTAGTAGATTGTCGTCGTGTGCCTTTGTCCTTGCTTTCCTCCTACCCTGAAGCATATGTATCCTTCTCTAATGTATCTTCGAGGAGGTCCAGTTTTTTCTAGAATTCTTGAATGCCTTCATTGGGAGTGAGGTTACAGCTCACGTACACGTTGCAATCCTTTGTCTCTTATTTCCCACTCTTTAACAAAAACTAGAAACTTGACTGCCGCTCGATGGATAAATAAGTTAGTTGAGCAATATATAATATGTGCAGATTGCACGTGGATAATTGTGCACTTTTAGATTTTAACGAGCATATACAGCCACCTCAGGACTTGGAAATCTATGCACGTCTAACTGAAAATGCTTCAAAGGTACAACTGTACCCGTACACGTGCAAATATGTGACCGTCCGCGAAGAAAGGGACATAATGCGGAGTTGAACTTTCATTTCCATTAATCAGAATTTTTTAGAGTAAATTACTTTTCTTGTTATTAAGCTACAAACATAGGCATGATAAGTGTACGCGGAGACCAAACGAGAGGCCTACGAAAGCCAGCCCCACCACTTACCACTACAGCTGTACGCGACGTGTCCGTGAGCTCCACTGGCTCGTGCCTAAAAGTGTAGTGGTAAGTGGAGGGGGTACTTTTCGTAGACGCATCCCCACTACTCAAATGCTGGCTTGCGGACTCTGCTACGATCGCCCGTCCTGTAAAATTCAGCTTTGACGCATTAGGTCCCTTTCTTCGCGGACGGTCACATATGTTACTTGGACAACTGTACACGTCTGAATTTCAACATACACATATGGGTACCTAAGGACTTGGACATCTGTGCACGTCAAACTGAAAACGCTCCAAAGGTACAACTGTACGCGTACACAGTTCGCAATTGTACAACTACACTTTTAACTGAAAATGCTCCAAAGGTACAACAGTATGTGTACACGTGCACAGGTGCTACTTGCTCAAAAGGCTCACTTGTACACGTACAGACACACAGATGGTAATTGGTTTACTGCGCACGTCTGAATTTCAACGTACACAGATGGCCATCTTAGGACTTTCACAACTGTGCACGAGGCCGTGACAAGTCACACCAAATAAGTCTTTTCGGGATACGTCGTCCCAGTACATCCCTTCTCAAGGGCCATGTCTTCTCCGGAAATCACTTCCCAAAGAAAATGCCATCCCCGGGAACCTCTTTCCACGAAAGAAAGTTAAAGTGTGATTGTTCGAATCCCGAACCCGCTTTTATAGGTCGTCATCTAAAAAATGCATTCTTCTAGGGGTCGCGCGAAATATCAGTTTTGAAGTTGCGAAATCAGTGTCCTCACAAAAAATCCTCTCGAATACCGCCTGTAACCTCTGTCGACACCGATATCGTACGTAACCATTGCTTTATTCAAAAGGCGTCAAGTTATTTGACAATTACAAGCTGATCGTGATCAATGTCAAACAAATTATGTGCCTAGTCAGTGAAAAGGCTTGGGCACACGTTAGCGGGCTGGGGACGGATGATAACGGTCCCCTTGGAGAGATTTTCTTGAGGCAAAGACTTGCTGGGGTGGTTGTCGGTAGTGCGAGGAGGGAATTTGGTATGGCTGTCAAGAAATACACCAACTTGTGTGGAGAAAGTTCGGTGGGCTTGGGCGGTGAAAATTCGATGGAGTAGATACGTAGCTCCAGCAGATCGTCCGCCCGGAGTTATTGAATGTCTGAAGCTGCTGAGGTAGTTGGTGATGCTTCTATGATAGATTGAGCGCCCCTTGTCCTTTAATAAAGTTAGGCTGTGTGTTTCGTGGACAATAAGACAGCGGAGTCTCGTAACACTTCCTCGAAAGAAAGAAGCACACCATTCCTGATGTCGGGAGCTGCAGCAGGCAGTGGATGGTTCTTCAGGACTGGTAAAACCTGAAGGAGCTGCGGGCGGTAGTCTACCTCCTCTACAATCTTACCGAAGTAGGGCTGGGCGAACTTTTAGATGGTTTCGGCGATCCTCACGATTCCTTTTTTCGTTCAGGGGGCAGGGGAACATACGTTCCTGGGGTTTGCCTGCTGCTCAGCGAGGGCTCGGTGGAGCTTCTCTGTGCAGCGTTCATGTTAGCCAATATTGACGTTATTGGGATCCCAGCTCCTCTTGGCAGAGGACCGAGAGATTGGTGAATAATTAGGGGGTTGGATCGGAAGAAACAAATTAGATTCTGCAGAGAACACATATGGCCACGTTGTTAAGTAGAATATGTATAACGGCGGAGGAGAACTTGCTAAGTTTGATACTGGCGTATCTAGTCCTCTAGTCCTCACATCTCGCCAGCTCTTCGTGATTCAGGCTGGCTTAAGATGGACCAAAGATGGGTCGTGCAGCTCGGTGTCCTCGCCTTTAAGATTATGAACCAGGTGGGGGGGGGGGGGGAATATCTGGTTGACCTCTTGTGTTTTGTGGAAAACAGGCGCGTGCGAAAATCACTCAGGAAAGTTCTGTATTAAATTGAAATTAATCTTTTTTAGGTTGAGCAAATGTTATGTTATTTTAAGGACGGTAATAAACGTTTTCAAGAACAACTAAGAATTTAAAAAAATTCAAAGGTTTGAATTTCGCGTCTTGTAGAAACAATCAAAGATCAACTATGTGACATTTTTGCGGGAGCTGAAGTGAACCGCCAGCACGCACACTATCTTAACACTTCTGAGACAAACAAGTGTTTGCTAAAGCTCGATTCTGATTGGTTCATTATGCCCAACTTTGAAGCTTTACTGTGCCCAAGCTAAGGCCCAGATCAGATTTTGCCAGAGGACTTTTCTGTTTCTTTGTTTGTCCTCTATCACCCAGTACCGGCACGTTCATAGGTGGTGGGACACCCTGTGTATATATATCCATGTTTTTATCTTCTTCTATTTTAAAATAGGTTTACATAAGAAATACGATCGTCTCCTTCCTCGCATCTGGTAAAACATGAATATGCGGTATAGTTAGGAGCAAGCGAAATGTAATCTTAGAAGGTCAGTTATCATTATATTGTACAGATTCTGCAGCGGCAGCTTTAGTCTCGGCTTCAGTGTCAGTTACGTACACTACCGTCCGAAATGGTCGGCACAATCAGCGAAAGTACTATGAAAAATCTCTGCTGACTTGTGGCAGGACCTAGGAAAGTTGTAGCAAAAATCTGAAATCCGTACCAATTGGTCTTTGAAGTCTTTTTTTTAATTTAAGCCAATACAACTTAAAAAATCTTCACAGTTCTCGAGATACGACTACAAATGTCCAAGCGTGTCTGCGCCGAATTTTACTCGCTTTAGCAGCGAGTCTGGACGTCTGCGGTGTTCGCCGACTAAGACTCGACGCAGACACGCTTAGACTTTTCTCGTCATATCTTGGGAACCCATGAATATTTTTGAAGTTTTATTGTCTTAAATTGAAGATGAGATTTCACAGATTACGTCCTGTCAATGTCAGTTTTTTTCCTTGAGTATCCTAAGTTACAGCATAAGCAGAAGTTACGAAACAAAATCTGAGAAATTCTCGGCGACCACCGCTCTCGCGGTCGACAGCAGTAATCGCCGACTGAAAGTTGACATTTGAGGTTTGGACATTTTTAGTCGTATATCGAAAATCCGTAAAGATGTTTTAAGTTTTGTTGGCATACATTAAAGATAAGACTTTGAAGACTCAGTGGTATGAATTTGAGATTTTTGCTGCAACTTTCCTAGGTCATGCCACAGGATGAACTCATGGTAAAAAATTCGAGAAATTCATGAATTTTTTTTTAAACTTCTCACGTAGTATATTCTCTCCAAAACGTCAAAAATATCTCTATTAGGGTTCATTTGACGCGTAATTTAATAAGCTATTTAATGGTTAAAAAAAAAAGTTTCTCGCTCCATTTTTGAACGAGAGATCACGTTTCAAAGTCAGCAGTGATTTTTAATAGTACTTTCGCTGATCGTACCGACAATTTCCGACGGTAGTATGGTTTTCCTATTTTATAGTTAGTTTTAGTTTAGATGTAGAGGGTTAGGTTGCAAAGCAGTTCTCTGGTGAACCCTGTTTTTCATCATCAGCCACATACTTAGTCAAGTGCCTAATGAGATGAGGATGTTATAAATATAATACGATGTATGAAATCCTTTGCGATGATGTAGGTACAAAATTAG
Source organism: Andricus curvator (assembly GCA_932195095.1). Classification (NCBI taxonomy): domain Eukaryota; kingdom Metazoa; phylum Arthropoda; class Insecta; order Hymenoptera; family Cynipidae; genus Andricus; species Andricus curvator. The sequence goes on from CAKNYM010047880.1 coordinate 15,140, forward strand.
GAGCATGGTGTAGTTTGGAGCTCGTCTTTTACCGCTGTTATCCTTACACAGCGGCCGCGATTGTTGGAGGTCACAACAGTCGCCTCTGGATGTTTTCTTTATTATTTTTCTTTAAAAATTTTTCTCGGATGAGCCCGGTTTTTCATCATCAGCCACGTACTGTAAAAGGTGACAAAATATCACCGACTTCAAACGGTGAGAAAAGTCGCCTCTGGTTGCTGTTTTAGAGCTATCATCTGCCACTCCATAGGTTTTTAGTCGCTTTCTTCCTGGTGGTCTAGAAAGTTTCTTATAATGCGACAGGTGTTTAATAAAACCGCCTTCTGAGCTGCTGCTAGCACCCTACTGACTCCTAAATTTTCAAGATGTTCAGTGCATCTTGTGTGCACATTTCCTGTAGCCGAAACACAAGAGGATGAACTGACGCATGTTTCACATTCCTCTATATTGTCTTTACTTCATATCACGATGTCGAGTTGAGTGGCTTGGATATAATGATACGTCTGGATAGTAACATCCCAATATAAGATGTAATCTTCGTTTTCTAAAATGGGCACTGGAATATATCTATAGAAAGGTATCCATTCTGTTAAGACTCCTAGGTTTAGGGAAAGTTGTCGATGTATAATGCCCGCCATATTATTATGTCTGTGCGTATATTCTCTCTGAGCCATTATGCGACAACCTTCAATAATGTGCTCGATGGATTCGTTTGTATCTCCACATAATCGGCTCGTGTGAACCACGGCTTGATGTAACACGTGTTAGCGATAATTTCTGTTGCTGACAAGACTGTGCTGAATCGAAACGACGAATCCTTCATTACTGGAAACGGGACGACCTTTTTCCGCCAAATATTGGATGCCTCACTATCCGCTCCATTTGATCTAACGTTTTGGGGTGCTCGCCGTGGATGGCTTTTTGTCTCAATTCCGTTTCTTATTCTTCCATGGTTTCTGCCCTGATATTCAAGGCCTCCTCGGTGGATACATTCAAGGGCGTATAATCGAGATACGCTTTACAGATCGTGTTGTAAAGCGCAACATCTCGCTTGCTGTTAAAATAGTCTCGCAACTGTATAACTTGTGACTTACACAATTTCCTGACATGTACAACGCCCCTAACCCCTCTATTTCGTGGTAGAACAACCCTTTCAATCGCCGAATTACTGTGGTGCATTCGGTGCTTCGTCATTTCTACGCGGATGGTTCTGTTTAGCCTTTGAAGGTCGGTGTTCGACCATTTGGTGAGCCGAAGGAGTACGTAAGGAGAGGGATGGCATAGGTATTGATTGCCCTGATCTTGTTTGCCGAGTTCAGAGAACTCTTCAGAATGAATCCGAGTCTTATAGTGAAGGCAGTCGTTAGGCTTTTCTTAACAATCGTATGCTGAATACCCATAGATTCGAGAATACCCGGGTATTTATATGACTCGCCCTCAGTCATTACCTCGATTTCATTCTCAAACTCGTTCGCTATCTCTGCGGTCCCTAATTCTCCTCTGGTTAAATGCACAGTTCTGAATTTATCTAGTCCGAACTCCATGTGGATATAATTGGAAAACTGCTTTGTGACACCGATCACTTGCTGCACTTCGTTGTCCGAACTAGCTTATAACTTCAGGTCATCCATGTCTATAAGATGGGTCAGTTGATGACTATCTTCATTATCATGTATGCTAAACCCATGAGACATGCTATTCAGTGTTTTTGCTCAGTGGGTTCAACGCTCTACACTGCACTGAAGGAGTCTCCTTCAAAGACCCCCGTTTTAATGCGTATTGATCTAGTTATCCTTGGTTGCGCATGATCAAAATACTTGATTCTTGTACCCCGAAGCATCATCGCACGACTTAGAAAGTCGTTGATGCGTGGGCAGATTTTGTAAACTTTTAAGACTTCAAGCAAATAGTCATGTGGTACGGAAGGAAACGCTTGCTTGTAGTTATGTATGTCATGTGCAAGTTTCCTTGATGTTTACGAGCTTGCGTCATGGCAACAGCGTCTATGGTGACTAGATCTTCACTGCCTCGCGAGTTTTTACAACATCCTTTTTGTTCTTCTGTAAAGATGTCAGTTTCGTCGCAGTGAGAGTATACCTTGTCCGCAATGATAGCTTTAAGACATTTATAAATGGTTGGAAGACAGGCTATCGGTCGAAATTCGGATGGATTTTGAGCGTCTGGATTTGTAGGCAACGTATACGTAGTTCATTTGAGCATAAAGCCTGGCATCAGATCTGGTCGTTGGATGATCTTCTGAAAACACCTTGCCAACGCAGGATGCACACTCGTTAGGTACTTGTACCAGAAGTTTTACACCATGTTCGGACCTGGAGCTTTCCAGTTACTTGCCGTTTTTGAAACCACCGAAATATCTGAAGCTGTGATGTTAGTCAGCTCCATTTCAGGGTAATTGCTCGTTCTTGCTTTCTCTATTCTTCCAATTGAGGAACTTCGATGTCTTGCTAGTTATTTTGCTTTATACTCAGTTCATGGTAGAAGCTTCTTTCATCTGCCTGAAAGGTTTGATTTTGCTGCCGTCTTGCACTACTTTTCTTGTACCGACGTAGTCTAGCAGTAAGAATGTCAAGTCTCTGCCGTTGGGAGTCTATAATCTCATCCAGTATTGCTGGTGTCATTGTCTCGATGTACCGAGGGTGGATGATTTTAGTAACATTAGGTATCAGCTTTCTGGTTCTATTTCCTTACTTATATTGAGTCAATCGACTCAATTTGCACCTTACTTTGCTGACATCCATTTCCAACCTGATCTTCCATGGTGCATCTCGATCCCCTCCTGCGGCAAAGACTGCATTTGTAGGCCTATTTTTCCGGCCGAACGTTCTAACGGCTGCCACAGCTGCGCAATACACAAGAGTTTGCACATCTAACGCTGTTAACGTTGCGTTCAAATACATAGGTAAAACCTTGCTATTTAGGTGTTCTATTAGTGCACGCAGATCCTTTGTGATGTTCATCGTGGGCAGGGCATGCATTTGTGTTGGTTCTACATTTCTGAACTCTAGTAAAGCATGGCCAAAATTCCATTCAAGGTGCTGTAGTTTTTCTGGGATTTCGCTGTTTACGTCAACTTTATTAATTTCCGGATGTGGTTCTAGTGGATCCGGTACTTGATGTACATTCTCCCTAGCACCTATGCCTTCAGCTACAATCAGGTCTTCTTTTTCCATATCTTCTAAAGGGAGTTCATCAATAGGAAGCTGCGGTCACACTTCCAATTTGATGGCAGCTATTTCAACATCTGAAAGCAATCTGTTTACAGATATGGAGCGTTTTTGGTCTGCTAGATTCTGCTAATTTATTCTTGTGGCAAGCTTTGGGTACTTAAGTAAGAAGAGTCGATGGTGTTCTCTCCTCAAACTTTAACCACTTTTCTCTGCCAAAAAATAAAGGCGCACAACTCTGTTCATATAGTATGTCCATTTCAATCGCCTTCTTGGTTGCTGAACCTCTGCTTCTGCCTCTGATTGAGTTAGGCCATCTAACTCTGGAGGATTTAGTGGAATTGGATCCTTATCAGGTTGAGCAAGAACATCAATTGCAGCTGCTTGATTGTGTGATGCGGCTTCCTCTAACTGATGTTCGTTATCGACGTTTTTCCACGCCAAATTAACCTGCTGTTTAATCTGCATTGCTTGGTCTTCAGAAATAAGAAGATTACTTCTGATGTCCTTCATCTTACTAATAAGGCTTCCCGCTGAAACTTCCTGTATTCGAAGTTGGGTTTATTCAATTTATACAATTGTTTAAAAACAGCGGTGTCCATGGTAGTTCCTTGACTCGCTTCTCTTCCCCTTCTCCGAGCGTTTCACCGTGCCTTTTCCGCTGTTGATTAGAATCTAATGGAGGAGGGGAACTTGCTAAGTTCGATACTGGCGTATCAAGTCTTCTGAGGCTTCTTTCCGCCAACTTGAAGTCGAATTTTTTCCAATTTATACAATTGGTTAAAAGCAGGGATGTCCATAATTAGTTCCTTGACTTGCTTCTCTTCCCCTGTTCCGAGCATTTCTTTGTGCCTTTTCCTCGCACGCTCGTTCACTATCTGCATAACGTGGTAAAAGAGGGGATTGACGAGTGACAGATTTTTGCTCTTTACTCTTTCCGTGGACAATCCCGGTTAAAAATGATAAGTCGGGGTTTTTCCTGTGGTTTCACCCTCATTAGCCATTTATTTTCTTTTAACAAGTAGATCACAAAAGTTTTAACTCGCGGTCACACATTGATCGAGTGCGAAGCTCTTGTTCACTTTTATCATTGATAATCATAGTTAAGTATAGTGAAAGGAATTTTTCGGCCGGCCTGTTTCAGCATATTTTGGAGTTTTTGTTTTGAACAGCGTAACAGAAATTAATTTAAGAGAAATTGAATTTTGTAATAAATAGATTATAATACGTGCCATTTTCCTATTGTCAGTTGTAATTCTGTTTACACTCATAGTTATCAAAGAAGATGTACCAAAAAATCATTTTTTAAGCCGTTGAGAAACAATGACTGAAAAGATAATTACAATCAGCAAAAATGTAGTACTTTAAAATTTTAGGATGAAAGTGAAAAAGATTTTGCCATGTTAAAATGTCAAAAACCCGATTAAAAATTGCATAAATAAATTAATTCATATACATAATTAAAAACATTGAAGTCAGTGAAACCTCTGTTTGTATATTAATTAGGAATTTTTAGTTCCTTGAAAATAACGATCGCTAATGTTAAGTTCATGAAAATATATTTTATTACGCAAAAAGTTAAATTAAATAATAACATGTACAATTTGTGTTTGCTAAATTTATTAATTTATTTCATTTGTTTCGTTTGTAAGTTTAAAACCTAAGTATAAAATTGCAAAAAACTGAAAATATCTAGTATCAGAAATTATAATAAACATGCTTTTTTATTATTGTAGCTACTTTCAAGATGGACTCAAAACTATAGAACACTTTGGCTCTTACATCACAGATCTCAGCGTCAAATTACAAAAAATCAGACAAGCACAAGATGAAGAAAGAAGGCGACTCACAGAATTGAGAAGCCTGCTAAGAAGTTCAGGATGTGATAAAGAGGTGCGTATAAGAAATTAAGCATAAAGGAACTGTACTTGATAGGCGCAAAGCTTTTCTGCTGACCTATTTTACGTAATTTATTCTGCATATATATCTACTTTTTTCGTAAATTCATTGTTTAACTAAATATGCTAAAAGGTTCTTAAATATGACATTCGATTTTATTTTTCGTTAACTAAAATGTGCCTCATTCTATTTCCTTCTTTGTAAAATTTGTCTGGATTGACTGAACTAGAAATGAAGAATCCACTTTTTATATATTTGACATAAAAACTCTTCTTTATTGCTACTTGCTAGTGCTATCTTTCATAAAACTCTAGATCATTAACAGTTTCTAATTCTTAATAAAGATCCCTTTATTTTCTAAAATGACTACTCTTTGTAAATTTGTAACTGGTTATTTTTCACGAATGCATTCAATCTGTATTTATTATGGGCTCTTCAACTATGAATTAATTACTAGAAGGCCTAATGAGGGCTTTTCTCTGTTCAAATAAAAATCTTTCTCTCTTTCTCTGTCCCTTATTAAAAAGGCCTAACGACAGCTTCGCTTCATTTAAATAAAATCTCAATCTTTTTCACCATCACTTATTTATTAAAAACGTTGACAACGGCTTCGTTTTATTCAAATAAAATATATGTCTCTATTATTACTTATTTACTAAAAAGGGCCTGACGACGGCTTAGGTTTATTCACAATAAAATCTATATCTCTTTATCTCTAATTTTCGTCGGTTCTCCTGGAGATATTTAAGATTCGCTGGCTATGATTTGCTATACACTCGGCTTCGAGAGTGAACTCTCTAACCTGTCACTACATAATCGCTGCCTGAGATAAAGCTGGTATTTATACAGGGTGTCCCAGACTCAAGTGTCCGGACTTATATGGCTGTATAAAAATAATAACAATTAATCGAAAATTTGTTTTCCAAAAATCAGTTGAAGTTTTTGAATTATAAAATATTTAAGCTGGACCAATCAGGAGCGCGGTATAAACAGTCATGCGTGAGTGAGCGGGAGTCCAACGTAGTGTAGTGACCGCTGTTCTCCCGTCGTTAACACCACCTCGGCGCTCGCTTCAATAACACTGCGTCGAACTCCCGCTCACATACGCACGTCTGTTTATACCGCGCTCCTGATTGGTCCAGCCTAAATATTTTATATCCCAAAAACTAAAACTTCAACTAATGTTTGGAAAAGGAATATTTTATTTCTCTTATTTTTATACAGCTATATAAGTCCGGACACTCGAGCCTGGGACACCCTGTATAGCCCAAAATTATCTCCTTTCAAATCGTTAAACACTACACCAGAAGGCTAACAAATCGTTCGATTTGCCTAAGTAGCGACTCATAGTTCTGAACTTTATAAACTACAGATTCGGTGTCGAAAATAAACCGTACAGCCTGCACGCTTGGATATAAAAAAGGGAATCGAGTGCTCGGTTGCAGGAGTGAAATCATTGGCCTACCTCGAGAGAACTTTTTTAGTCGACGGTGACTTCTGTGTCAGATGACACAGAACTTTTCGGCCATCTGACCGATTTCCAGTCATGTGACATCTTATAAATCGAGACTGGAGCCCTTTTACATTAATAGTTGTTTCTCAAAATAGGCATGGAACAATGAAACGTTTCATTAGTCCAAAGTTTCGCAAATTGACGTATGCGCCTACGCACTCATGTCAAATTAAGGTTAGCTTATTTTTTTAGGACTCTTGCAGTCTCAAGTACTCATGTTTTTTTGTATATGAAACATAAAATAATTTTGCCTCCAGTGGTTCGTCAAGAGCATTGCGCACACAATACTTTACGAAACACGTTATTGAAGAACCAGACCCGTAGAGTGGAAAACCGGGCCTGGGGGGGGGGGGATGACGGGCCCCTGTATGTAATTTTTAAAATTAAGAATTCAGGCTGATGCAATCTCTGGGCCCGGGGAGAATCTTCTCGCTATCCCCCTCCACCCTATCGTCAGGCATGTGAAGAACGTGTTGTGAAAGTTAAATCCAATTTTTGCAATTTTTAAGAATTTTACATTTTCCTACCATATAATTTGAAAATTTAAAAACATTGAAATGTTTCCAAAGTTCCATGAGACTTTTCATTTGACTAATGTTTCAAGAAATTTGACAACCCTATAAAAAACCTCAAATATTCTGGCTAAATAAAACATTCACCACTAATTTTTTGTGTATAATAACACGATTTCCACATTTTCCACTTGTCCGATAAGGTGCACCGTCAGAATTCCAGAAATCGGTCATCTGACGGTCGTTCCTTCTCTCTACTTATCAGCTGCTGTCCACAGAGTCGCGGCTACCCATCCCTATTGTTTTGAGTTACATGTGTGAATAATTTTTTAAATGTTGAACTTAGGATTTAATAAACAAATTTTCGCTTTTTTGGACAATTTTCGACCCTGTATGCTTGTTTTGCGTCAATTTGAAGCAATTCTGTGTCAAAAGGCCTAAATCTTCCTGTTATTGCATAGCAACGGCTCGATGAGTACTTTCACCAAGGTTCGCTATATTTTTCCTCGCATTAGACACGTTAAAACGTCTGTGCAAATGATGAAGTGAGAAGACCTAATATTTTCCGTTTTAGCGTTTAGGCGTCGTAACAGGGTAATTTTGAGACAAAATTCCTACATTTTTATGAAATTTTAATATTTTTTCATACATACGAACGTCTTCTTAAATATTTTCCTCATGGTTCTCACTATTTTCCCCTCACATTAGAAATACGAGACACATATCCATGCAAAAGATGACTTCGGCAGATCTAGTCTTTTTTTGCTCTAGGCGTGGTAACAGGGTCACTTTGAGTCAAAAGGTTTAAATTAAGTGTCCGGATGCAATAAGGACACATACAATTTTCTCGTGCGGAAACAAAGTCCCCTGCAGGCTTTCAACAAAATGTTCGAATTTTAATTTTTGAAGGATATATCTGGATGTGAAATTTTATTGCGCATCTTTTTTCCACAAGATAATAAATTGTAGCTTTTTTAGTTTACAAATTAAAGTCGAAAAACTGACTTTTGAAAAAAAAAATCAATTTCAATCCATTTTTCACTTCAACTCGCGCTCCGTTCGTCAGTTTTTGGAATTTTTCAATACAATTTTTAGAGAATGCACTTTAAGGTGTCCTTTGACTGATAGAGTAAGAGGAATTGAAAAAAAAAATTAAAAAATTGTTAATAATCTTTTTCTGATGCTCAGCGTGAATCGGACTTTTGTAACTTCCAGCGTTTCGTTTATCGAGGGATTTTGAGCAAGGAAATACTTCTCGCGAGAAAAGTGTGGTAAAAACCGTGATGAAGTTCTTGGGAAAGTTTCAGATCCAAATATTCAATAGCTTAGGAATAGTTATGATCTTAGTTAATGTCAGCGCTGGAGCTTTCGAGTGTACTATAGGTCTCCGGGGATTGCCGCCGTGACACGTCCTCGCCCTAGTGAATTTTTGCTTACAATACGATATTAATTAAATTTCTTAGTGAATAACAATTTAACGATAGTAAGTTGGAAAAATACTCATGAAATAAAAAAAATACATCAAATTACTAGCATTCTATATTTAATTTTTTTTTAATGATTGATTTTGAATTTTTCAAAATTTTGACGCAAAATCAGCTAGAAAATTATTAGGTTTGTATATTACTTGTTTCCTTGTGTATAATTTAATTCTATGAAATTCTAGTCATAAAAATTATTTATTCAATTAATTTTATACATTTTTTTAATTTTTTAATTAATCACTTTTATTTAGCAAAACATATACAAAATAGATTTAATATAATATTTACATTCAGATGTGCAATATCCAGTGAAGAGTTAAGGACTAACTGATCTGTTTTAATTTAGCGTGTGCATAGGTTTGTTTACAAAGCGAATGTTCAAGGTCGCTTCGAAGTTAAACCGAATGCAGGTATATACATTAGGTGTACATTAGAGTATGTATCTTACAGTTATATCTAAATGAGCCGCAAAAATACTTTCAAAATTTAATACAATTCATGAATGTTTTATCAACTTACTTTGGTTAAATTGTTATTCACTAAGAAATTTAATTAATATCGTATTGTAAGCAAAAATTCACTGGCGCGAAAACGTGTCACGGTGGCAAGCCCCGGAGTCCTATAGTACACTCGAAAGCTCCAGCGCTGACATTAACTAAAATCATAACTACTCCTAAACTATTGAATATTTTGATCTGAAAATTTCCCAAAAACTTGATCACAGTTTTCTCCGCATGTTTGTCGCGAGAAGTCTTTCCTTGCTCAAAATTTTTTCGATAAACGAAACGCTGGAAGTTACAAAAGTCCGATTCCGCTGAGCATCAGAAAAAAATTATTAACAATTTTTCAAAAAATTTTTTTTTTAATTCCTCTTAGTCTATCAGTCGAAGCAAACCTTAAAGCGTATTCTCCGAAAATGTTATCAAAAAATTCCAAAAACTGACGAACGGAGCGCGAGTTCAAGTGAAAAATGGATTGAAATTGATTTTTTTTCAAAAGTCAGTTTTTCGGCTCTAATCTGTAAACTAAAAATGCTACAACTTTTTATCTAGAGGAAAAAAGATGAGCGATGAAATTTCACATCCAGATATATCCTTTAAAAATTAAAATTCGAAAATTTGGTTGAAAGCCTCCAGGGGACTTCATTTTCACACGAGAAAATTGTCTGTGCCCTTATTGCATCTGGACACTCAATTTGTATATATTTACATTGCGACACTATGATGGGCATTGCCTTCAGGGCTCTCACTATTTTTCCTTGCATTAGACACGTGAAACACATATCCATGCAATAAATGAAGTCGGTAGACGTAATGGTCTTCGCGCTAGGCGTGGTAACGGACGGGCGGCCATTTTGTTGATCCTAAAAAAGTAGTTTTTGTTGGACAGTGTAATAATAAAGGGTGAAATATTTCGTTCATATAATTTGAAAAAGAAACATGTAATTATTGATCTGATTAACTGAATGGTCTTGGAAAAATCAGGAAATGTCGAAAATGATGTTTCTCTAATACCCTGTTTACATAAATATTTATTTGTGATATACATTTTTAAAATAGGTGATTTCTTACGAGGGTGTATTTTGCAGCATGAGCCGAAGGCGAGTGTGTATACCGAAGACGAGTGTAAGAGCCGAGCGCGAATGAAGTAATCATGTCAGTCATCAATCACATATACGTAAATACACTATCATTTTGCGACAACCATCCGAGAAAGTTATATTAGAAGTAACTTAGCGCCTTTTTACACTTTTTTCATAAAACTTCCGATTTGTATACTCGATTTAAAAAAAATATTTTTTAGTATTTTTTAGGAGTTAGAAAACACTTTCCAAGACTTGTTTTTAAATCTCTCTCCCTTTAAGCACGTTGTGTAAAATAACTTTATTCAAAGTGCAAATGGGTGGAATGAAACACTGCGCTTCGTTTAGAGGCATGGAGAGTCCTACGTTCGAGGTGGGTGTTGCAAAAAAAACTATTTTTGCCAATGTTGACCAAAATCTAATTTATTTTTATAGACAATTTATCAAAACCGCTGTCAGTAATAATATACAAATTTTTCTTACGAATGTTCAAAATAGATGGATAATATTTTATTATGTACAATCGACATGATAACGACTTTAATTAAACGTTTATTTAAAGTTGCATGTGAATGCAAGGGTAAAATAATATTGTACAATCTATCATCGATATTATAACGGTTTTAATTGCACGTTTTTTTACAGCTAAATGCGAATGCGAGCGTGGGATACTCTTTGCACCAACTACAAGGTGATAAGCAGCACGGTGTGACGCGCTCAGGTCATCTTTTAAAGAAAAGTGAAGGGAAAATGAGGCGAGTGTGGCAAAAGAGAAGGTGCGCGGTTCAAGCGGAGGGGTTCCTAGACATCTGTCATGCAGATGAAAACAAACCGCCTACCAGAGTTAACCTATTAACGTGTCAAATCAAACTAGTTCCGGACGACAAGAGAGGCTTCGATCTCATAAGTTGTAAGCACACTACTAATTAAAATTAATTTATGTACGTGGAAGTAGTTCGCAAGCTAACGACATTTTTAATGTATCATTCTCTACCGATTGAAACTTTTTATATTGTCTATTTTTCATGCAAAAATGACGAAAATGCCATTCTGGTCCCCCACTACTCTGGTTGTCCACTGCACCGTTTGCAACATATTTATTTCTTCAGTTGAAATTTTCAAAAAATGGATGACTTTTGCATAGTTTTATACTGTCCGGCTGTTAGAGGACCAGTTATTTTTCTGAAAAACACTCGAAAATACTTTTGCAAAACAAAATGTCTGGTTTTTCTGGATGGCACCAGACGAATCCAAAATAGTCTATTTCGGTGTGGGGGGGGGGTATAATTGTCTATGATATGGCTGCTCAAGACCAGTTATTTTTACTGAAAAATACTCAAAAATCCACTAGCCAGGCGTTTTTCCTGTTTGCAAGTTCGCGATACGGTCAATTTTTTAAATGAAAGTGTGTTAAAAATACCATTAAAGGTGTTTCCGCCATTGTCATGACATCGTAAAGACGTTTGAATTACAAGGTTGCGAGATTTAATGTAGAACTTTTTTAAAGATCTTGGCAAAACGGGTTTCACCGCCCTCTTATAAGAGGGTGCTATATTCAAAGACTTGACATGATTGAGCATTTTTGTATCCGGATTCGGAATCAGCGTCCAAAATTGACCAGACACATTCTGGATATAAATGAAAAGCTAAATTTTCTAGAAACATTTAATTTACTGCAATTCTGTGAACCGGTACTATATGTTTATAATGAAGAATGTAGTTAAATTTTATTACTCATAATTTTTCATGATTGCATCACAAAATTTTTAATCTCAAATCGCGTGTAAAATTTATACGTGTCATGTTACATTAAAATGAAAAAATTCTACTGTATCTGTGAATAATGATATCTATGTAATATCATGCGATAGTATAAATAATAATTCAACGTTACCGAATGTGTGTACCCGATTTTTTTTGAACACGCAATATCTGTTTTAAGTTTCACGTTGTAATAACCAGCGTAAAAGTAAGTATTTGAAAATATTTTCATTTATATTTGTGAACAAACTATTTTAATAAAGCAGAGAGAGAGGGGGAGGGAGGAAGAGAGTGGGTTCATGATAGCTGACATGAGTGAGGGGAAAAGAATATCCGCGAATGGAGAATGTCGCGTAGTATGTAGACAGTCACGCGTACGTATATATAATTAAAAGTTTGTCATAAGCACAACCGCGGGATTTCACCAGGAGTGGGTACCTTTCTAGAAAATTGCACCTGCCCCCGCCGAAATCATGGTAACGTTTCAGCAGTAACCACATCTCACGACCGTCAAGTAGGTGGTGACAGTGTGCGATGGACTCAGTACGACGAGCCGGCAAAAGTCTTGTGCACTCTGAGGACACAGAGCGACCCAAGGACGACCGCCTTGTGGATTTTTTCCGCAAGTGTCTTCGCATTTCGTTGACATGCACGGGTGCTTTTCAGGCTATTAACCAGTGAAAGCTTGGCACCTTAAAGAGAACCGATGATAAGGATGACTAGCTTAACAGAATATTTTTTGGCGGAGCGGAGGCAGGGCTAATGCTCTAAGAGTGACAGATATCGTAATGAAGCACTCTTAGTGCCGCATTGTGCCTTAGGATGTACGTCATTCCCGCATGAGTTGGGCAACTAAAGTCGGCGTCAAAAGTACGCGACACTCACTTTGATCGCTCGCAACTCGTTAAAAAAAATCGCAGAGAATTCTGGCCAGATAAACGTGAAAGCTTAAGGTTAGGGACTTTAGATAACTTTTTTAGATAGTATGTGTACTAGGTGCTCGGGGTGTACATGACGCACTCTGCAGCTATCGTCGGGAATGTCTTGGCTCAAAATGCGACGGTATGCTAAAGTAGAAATAACACCGCCTTCACACGCTAAAATGAAACCCTCCGTGCTCGAATTCAATACGGGTGATTTGAGGAAAGCTGGACTGATCCTTCGCATTTCTGTGGGAAACGTTGTGCATCCTCTTATCGAGGAGCTGTTCAAGGAAGTTTTTCTCCTGCGCTTTCTTGATCCGGGCCTTCAAGAGTGAGTACTTGAGATGGATAATGTTTGATGCATTTTCTCACCCCTGATATTTTAATCAATGCCAAGTGTTTCAAAACTTTCAGACACTTCAAATCAGAAGTACCGAATATATTAGAACTACATATTCTCCACAATTTTTTCTGTCACGCACTCGAGGCCTGACATAGTTCTCCTTGACTTCTAGAAACGAACCATGTTCGTTATTGAATTTCCGGCACCGATCGACAAGAACGTCACAGCCAAGGAGAATGAAAAAAAGAGAGGAACCTTGGAATTGCAAGGGTTATACCCAGAATAATCTGTTGAGCTGGTCGTCCTGATCATCGATGCTCATGGAGGAGAATCTGAAATTTCAATTTGGATGACGATTAAAGGAAAAAAAAAAGATATGCACTATTGCATCAATGCCACGCTGGGCACGCTTCGATTCCGCGCAGTAATGCGCCAATGCCAACGAAGTGGTTAATAGCCTGAAAAGCATCCCTGTGTGTCAACGAAATTCTTAGACACTTGTGGGGAAAATGCGGAAGGCGGTCGTCCTTGGTTCCGTGACACGTGGTTATAGCTGATACGTTACCGCGAGTTCGCCGGGAGCGGAAATTGCTATTTGGTATTAATTTGTAGAAAATACCATTCATATATCAGCAAGAAATGTCTACATAAGAACGCTACCTCTTTACATAGCTTCAGCGAACAATTATAGAAATTTACCATTGTTTCCTTTTTAAGATGTGAAGTACAGAGTCAAAGAAAATTAGGATCAAAGATTGGGGACCCGATAAACAGTCCATCCAAATGTACATATAACGTACCTGATAAAAACCATTTATATATTTAAAAACATTTGATTAGATAATTAATGACAAAAGTTTCACGTAACAAAAATAACGCGATGTAAGGTACATGAATGCCAATTTACAATCGGAAATTACTATTTGGTATTAGTTTGTAGAAAATCCCTTTTATATATCAGCAAAAATTGTATACATGTATGCGTTGTATTCAGCAAACAATAATAGAAATTTACTTTTGGTTCATTTTAACATGTGAAGTACAGAGGCAAAGAAAATTAGGATCAAATATCGGGGACCCGATAAACACGGATATCTCACTCGACATAAATACTATATTGGGTACTTTAAAACATTCGCTATTGGTACATTCCCAAAAATACGCAATATTGCACGGCAATATTGCAGCATTATTACTGCAATATTGCGTGCTGTTTGGGTTACTGGTAGGATCTCCAAGTCGTAATGTAAATCCAAGATTTAAAAAAAAGAACCTGGATAATAACAAACCCTGCTCTTTTTCTTCTTGTGTATGAGTCTATAATTTTTAAGAAGTATATAAAGGTTTATGTTGGATTTAATTTGAATACGTAAAGGGTTTTATAGGGTACCGTGTCTCAGTCGCCGTGAATACTTGTAGGTGCACCAGGTGCTTGTCAAATTTGGGATTTTAAAAATAGACCGAGCTATTAACAAGGCCTGAATATTGAGAAATAATCGTAGCGGGCATGTCGAAGAGCCGACCTCGACATAGCCTGATCTGATTTTAAAATATTAGGCATTCGAAACCATCTGGTTTCCCTATAATTATTTAATGAGAGCAACTTAGTTATGGTACCCTATATATGCCTTTACATGTTTATATTGTACCCGATATAAACCTATATATACTTCATTAACACCATCTTCTCAGACCTAACAAGAAAAAGAGAGTGAGACACAGTAAGTGATAAAGCCCTTTATTTGTCGCATTTAAACCCCATATGACTATATATTGAGGCAAGTACAACATTTTCTAACAGGATTCTAATTCGTGCCCATCCTGTAGCTCCGGAAACATGACAAATTGCGTACTTACAGATTAGTCAAGGTATTTTGGTCAACTGCTGTTACTTTTCGATAATTTAAACAGTACCAAACAAACTGGGAGCGAATCTAGTTCTAGAAAACCGTCACACTAATACTTGAATGCACGTAACCAAATCTAGTGAAAGGTTCGATTATGAATTAACTCCTAACCAATCCTGTCTAAGAAGTTGGACTTATGTTATGCACAAGTGTGGGGTATTTAGAAATAACCTGGCTATAAACTGCATGTCTTAATGGTATAATAAATCTGCTTACCACTAGTAACTGCCTAAAACCGTTCGCCATATTACAAAAGAAAATTCAATTATATACCGACTTTTCACAGCTAGTTTCCAATCAGATCGTAATAGAGGCAATTCTTTTAACATACTGAAAAGCTATAAGTAATGTATTGGCATTGAAAATTACAGCTGGCCTTAATAAGGATGAAATTAAATTTCGAGTTTTATAAGACTCTGTTTTTACGCTATTTAAATTATCACGTTTTGATTGAGAGGCTACGAAAGTCTAGGATTTTCAAAACCAACTTCTCTGATGTATATGATCGTGTCTCAGCCTTCATATTGCATGAGGTATATATAGGTTCCTATCGGGTCCAAATTCGATGCACAAAGGTCTACAATTTGATTAATTAATGTTATCTTTATTAGAACGTCATAATTTAGATCTGGTTCAGATTTTTATAATTCTCGAAGTTGAGTTGCATCGTTTATTTTTTAGTATTCTTCACTGCTCAGGCAATATTTATAACTTTAATATTTAAAAAAGATTTTCTGTGTTAAGATTTATTAGAAACGATTAGCGCAAAATCGGTATTAAATTGGATATTAACGTAAAATATTTCAACATGTTACTCTGAAAGGGGTTCTATTTTGAGCTACGTGCAAAAGTTCGATTATCTCGTAGACACGATAAACACACGAAAATGTTAAAATGGTCTCTATTGGATCTGATTGAATGATATGAAAAGCGGTTCTTATTGGGTGTTTAATATTGCACCGATTTACCTTTCAGGAATTCTAAGTCTATTTATAGTAACTGCTCTTAAATGATTCAAAAACATAAAAGTAATTTATGTCGCATTCACTGTGCTGTGGAATGTTATGGATCGTTATCAAAATGCTTATATTATTAATTATATGTTAAATTAATACCACGAATATATGTGCATATGTGACTTGCGCCGAGCAAAGCGGTCTAACTAGGAAATTATCGATATTCAGGTTTTTACAACTTCCGATAGTTTTTGAGTTACTCTTTTTGATCGAACAATAAAAAAAACTTTGGAGCGTTATTATTGTTCAAAACTGGGTTGTTAGGAACCCCGTGAATTGGGCTTTCCTCGGCCTGACTAAGTTGTCGTGAAACACCTCCCACCACTCACATCTACATCTTCGCTCCCCACCTATAATACCCGTCCGTGTAACATGCACTGCGCTGTACAGTTAAAAGCGTCAGAGTGTAGTTGTGAGTGGAAAGGTAAGTTTTCATGAGCCTTCCCTCTCTCTTAAAACTCTCGTCTGCTGGCTCTCTTTCCATCGCTCGTCTTGTAAAATCCTAGGTTTCCGAGTTAGACCCCTTTTCTCGGCGTACGTATCATATTATGGTCAAAAGTGTTGTCATATTTCTCAGAAAGATATTCTTTATCGATTGAAATGCAGAAAGTACGATTATCACACGGACCCGATAAATACTGGAAATTGTTAAAATGATCTTTATTGGGTTCGATGAAATTAGATGAAAAGCGGTTCTTATTGGGTCCTTAAGGGGGTCTTCTAGTTTCGAGCCACGATTTAAAGCCTATTTTTCGAAATTTAAAAATATATATATATATATATATAAAAAAGAAGTGAAATATGACTTTAATTATGATTACATTGACTAGGTCAGGACACAGGGGTTTTTAAAAATTTCGAAATCTCTCAAAATGGTCGACTTATTTAGAAAAGAAATTTTATTCGACCTATTTTTTTGAGCTTATGAAGGCTTTAAACAATTTTTCAAAAATATTTTCAAAAAAGCTTGTGTTCTGACCTAGTGACATGTCTGCTGAACAATTGAAAAAAATGGCCCGATATTCCAAATATTTCTATTCGAAGTCTTACCAAAACTTTCTTAAAACACGACTTTTGGAAAACAGCGTTTAAACATAAATGATGGAATAAAACATGATTAGAACGACTTACGATGTAATCGACTATGCCAAGGCACGTTTCTAATAACTTCTAGATTCGAAATATGCAAAAACAATCGATTTTTTGAAACCTCGAAGCTAGAAGACCCCCTTAATATCAGGCCTATTTATCTGTCAGGAAACCTAAGTCTATTTATGAAATGTCTTTAAAAAATAATTTAAAGGAATCAAAGTAATTCATGTCGTATACACTGTGATGTCGATAATTATTGTTTTACACACTAAATGGGGTTTATTTTAGGAGGACCGGATAAACCACACTTTAAAGTTATCCAAATCCTCATATTATTATTAATTATTTGTTAAGTTCATACGACGAATAGTTCCGCGAACTTTCATTCATTTTAGTCAATATGTTTCAGAGTTCTGCGTTACGTATCATTTGTCGATGTCGCCCCAAGTTGACCCGATAAACATCACTTTATTTGGACCCAATAAACATCGTTCAATTTAACTAGATAGAGTCAATTGTCCAAAACGAGCAGTGCCAAATTTTCTGGAACTACGATTTTCGGACAGCAGTCTCCGTTGCACACTCGAGGCCTGACATCGTTCTCCAAGACTTCGAGAAACGAACTATATGCGTGATCGAATTCTCGGGTCCGTCCGAACACAACATCACTGCCAAGGAGAAGGAAAAGGAGGAGAGATATCAAGACCTTAAAAGGGAGCTGCAACGACTGTACGCAAAATATTCTGTTAAAGTAATTGTCCTTGTGATTGGTGCTCTCGGAGATGCAAAACTATCACTGATTCGTAACCTTAAAGCAATACCCGCGTGCCAAAAATATGCCAAGGCATTTACGAGATGGATGCAGTAAGCTATCATCGTTGGGTCTCTTCATGTCCTCAAAACACACCAGGGCTTCGCTGGCCTGTCGTTATGATTTTATCATGCCCTGTGACCACCCATCTCATGGTCGTGAGACGTGGCTATATGTGTAATTTACCGCGATTCTACTGAGAGCTGGTGTAATTTTTAGATGGCAGTTGCTCCTAGTGAGATCCTGCGATGGTGGTTTAACCCTTTTTTGAATTATATATACTTATCATCTGTCTGTTGGAAAGCTTGAAGGTTCATCCACACATAGTGAGATGCATAGAAAGATTAATGGCCCTTTGGAAAACTAGATTTGCTATCTCATCTGGAAATTATTGTATGACAACGAACAGCTTCACCTTCCATAGGGGCGTCTTTCAGGGCGACACCATAAGCCCTCTGCTCTTCTGCATCACATTTCTGCCACTATCTCTCGCATACGCAATTATCCTGGATACCTCTTCGTCGACAAAAATCATCGCGAGCATAAGGTCACTTCTGTATTTTATATGGATGACCTGGAGATTTATGCTTCTGGTGCCAGCAAACTTCAACTTTTCAACTTGCTCTAAATATCGTCAAGAAGTACACAGGAGAGATTGGTATGGACTTTGGATTTGACAAGTGTGCCAAGATAATTCTGAAGCGAGGCGGATTACTGGTGTTCCCATCTTATGGATATGAGTGTTACTATACATCTTGACCCTGGAGTGACCCATACATACCTAGGCGTGCCTCAGAGCCGCATTTAGCACATAACATCAGTGAAGAGTCTCTCCGAATCAGATACAAGCGTCTTCTTCAACAGATTTGATATTCCAATCTGTCGGCGTTGAACAAGGTATATGCGACTAACATGCTTGCCGTCCCGGTTATACTCTACTCGTTTGGGGTGGTTCAATGGACGAAGAACGAGTTCACGGCCCTTGATATCACCACACGTAATATCATGCATATGCATAAAAGGTTGCATATCAATTTATCAGTTCCGCGATTATGCATCTCACGCCGTCAAGGCGGACGCGGGCTTCTGAATCTCCAGTGTCTTCATAACCGAATTGTTCTAAGTATAGCTTACATCGCTGCAAATGGCTGAGATCCTCTTCTAAAAATGGTCAGGAAACACGAGATTATTGGCAAAGGAGCGTTCCTTTACAAAGCCGCGGAGCAGGCGGCCGAGACCCTTGGCCTGAATTTTAACATCAGAAGCGAGGAAAGAGTAATACTCCATCTAGATGCCGCACTTCTAAAAGACGAAGTCCAGAAAGTAGAGGTTAAAAAATTCCGCCAACAGCCACTCGACAAGAAAATGCAAACTTTTGCTTTCCTTAGATCATCCGGACTTAATTCGTGTGCAGAAGGTTGCATTTTCACATGCCAGGACGGTGACATTTCCACCTTAGTCGTGCACACGCTGAGTACCGAGAACACATACTATCCGGTTGTACAACGGCATTGCCCGTGACCCTGCCTTGCCGAGCGCTCCGAGGGAGATAGAGTCAGTTATTGTCCAAAACGAGAAGTGCCAAATTTTGTGGAATTACGATTATCGGACAGCAGTCTCCATTGCATACTGGAGACCTGACATCGTTCTCCAAGACCTCTTAGAAACGAACTAAATTCGTGATCCCTTAAAAGGGAGCTGCAACGACTGTACCCAAAATATTCGGTTAAAGTAATTTTCCTTGTGGTGTTTACTGATTTTCATGATTGATTGTTAATTTTATTATTGAATCTATTAAAATATCTATAGAGATATTTTTGAATATTTAGTTCTAGACTTCTGCCGTTCAAACTCTTTCTAAACTCAAATCTGTTTCATGAATGTTTTGTATAAAAAATAATAAATATCGTAGTTTTCTCTCTAATCGAATCATACATTACATACATTCAGATAATTTTTGTTTAAAAAGATTAATTTAATTAAACAAATTTTTCTTTCTTATTTTCTCACTAACTGCAGAGCAGATACTAGTATCCATTCGGAGCCGTACTATATTTGAGGGAGAACGGTTGCCCCTTACGCAACACATCAATTTTTTTATCAACACCTCGCTTCAAATCGGTATAGCTGTTGCCCGAGTCTATAGTACAGCTGATGTTGTATAGTAAGTACGTCTATTATACCAAAAAATTTTCGTGTATATATATGCAAGTGATCATGTAAACAAATTCTTCTTTATCGGCATGATTTGTATTTGAGTGAAAAAAACGCGTTGATGGATCTGGATTAATCTGGACTAATTATTATATAATCG
>CAKNYM010047881.1:0-19173 GCA_932195095.1 Andricus curvator
AAAAATAACACGCTCGTTTGGATTCTCCAGTCAGAAAACTACTGAAAATACTTGGGAAAAAGATGATTGAAAATGTCTATCAAAGCCAGGTACTTATTTTCGGTTACATAAAGCAATTAAGATTGTAAATTTTAAATACTTAACAATTTTTTTTAAGCTCGTAAGTGCCTCCCGTCAAAACCAGGCTCCCTTGATTGGACTCTGCATACGAAAAACTACTGAAAAAACTCGAGAAGAAGACGGTTGATGATGTCTGTCAAAGCTAATTCCTTATTTTCGCTTATAAAATCCAAGATAGCAAATTTTAAACAGTTCACACTTTTCTAAAAGGTCATGAACTTCTTCCGTAAAAAAAGAACACGCTTTTTTGAAGTCTCTAGTCGAAAAACTACTGCAAAACTTGGGGAAAAGACGATTGAAAATGTCTATCAAAGCCAGTTCCTTATTTTCGGTTATAAAAAGCAAGACTCAATGTTTTTAAATTCCAAAAAATTCCATGTTTATTATCATTGCTTCAAAGTTTTTAAAATTTTGGAAAGAATTAGGAATAGTGCTATGGTTTTAGTAAAACCCTTAAGGATTCACAGGAATTCGTAGAATTTATGAGCTCTTCAATTACAAATAATTCAATATGTATTATCGTAGCTTGAAAAGTATTCAAAAATCTTTTGATTAATTCAAAAGTATTGAATGTATTTCTACAGAATTTGATAGAATCGTGTGTAATTCAAATAAAGGGTACATCTTCCTTCAGTCGTACCCACGCCGACTCCCTAACTTGACTAATTGGGAAAACATTAGGAATAGTGCTATGATTTTATTAAAATTCAGAAAAATTCTGAAGAATTTATAGGATTTATGAGTCTTTCTACATATTCTAAACTACTGATTGCGTATTTTCATAGCGTGAAAAGTATTGGAAATTCTTTAAATTAATTCTAAAGTGTTGGAAGGTATTCCACAGAATTCGTGACAACTTTGCGGAATTCAAAAGACGAGTACATCTTCATTCACTGGTAGCTAGGCCGTCGTCTTAACTTGACTTATTGGGTAAGACTTACGAAATTTGCAATGGATTTAGTAGAATTCAGCGAATTCAGAGTAATTTGGAGAATTCAAAAATCTTTAAATTTCAAATAATTTAATCTGTATTCTCATAGGTTTAAAAGTATTAAAAACTCTTCAAATTAATAAAAAAAACATTTTGAAGAGAATTCTACAAAATTCGTGAAAATTCTAAGGGAATCAATTAACAAGTACATAGTAATTCACTGCTAGCTTAGCAGTCCACTAACTAGACCAATTGTGAAAGAATTAGAAACAATGCAATGATTGTATCGAAATTCGGAGAATTCGGAAGAATTTATAGTATTTAAAAGGTTTTGTATGCAAAGCCTGTACCATCTTGCTAGTCGATGTCGCAGACTAAAAAAAATTAGTAAAGGTTGGTGGTAAAACTGAACTTATTTTTGTGATTAATCCCAGAAGACGAATCAGAGAGATGCAGGGATCGAGCTTTGACCAACATTATTTCTGTGACCAGACACAGGGTTGCCTTCCCACCCCATGAAGTGTTGGAAAGGGGTAGGGGTTTGACCAACATTATTTCTGCGACCAGTTACAGGGGTGCCATCCAGCCGCCACATGCTGATGGAAGGGGTGAATTTCGTGAATTGCTTGAATTTCGTTAATTCCCTGAATTCCGTGAATTCTGTGAATTACATGAATGCCGGTACCGGTAATTTTTTTTACTGGTACCGACAATTTTTTTACGGGTACCGACAGTGTGAGTTCCACGAATTCTTTGAGTTTCGTGAATTCCGAGAATTCTTAGAATTCCGTGAATTCCCTGAATTCCGTGAATTTCATGAACTCCGTTAATTCCGTGAATTCCATAAATTCCATGAATTCCTTGAATTCCGTGAGCTCATTGAATTTCTTGAATTTCATGTACGGTTCAAAAACCGGTAAAAAAAATTGTCGGTACCGGTATTTTTTTTTACCGGTACCGAAAATGTTTTTTACTGGTACGGACAGTCTGAATTCCACGAATTCTTTGAAGTTCGTGAATTCCATGAATTCCGTGAATTTCATTAATTTCGTGCATTCCGTCAATGCCATAAATTCCGTGAATTCCGTAAATTCCACGGATTCGGTGAATTAACTCGTTGAGCAATGTTTTCTAATTTGGTTGCTACGAAAAAGTTACTTTTTAATTTTCAAACCTCGTTTAAGTGTGAAGTTGCACCAAAGAGTCAAAGCCTCCTACAAAAATAAACGGAGGAGAAATTATACGTTCTTAACTTGTATTCTCACACACTCTTAGCGATGGCACATGGACTGTCGGCTATCTAACGCATTTTTTTTATTGGTTAATCTTTAATTGCTAATTACTCGGTAATTATGCATTTAATCAAATTTTTTTATTGATCATTTTCTATTCAGTTTTTTACAAGGAATCAGAAAATGTGAATATGTATTTTGAATACATGGACACCCTGTATGCATATAAATGATAAATATAAATATTTGATAAAGTCGGGGGCACCTGAAATTTTTGACCTAGCACTATTAGTTTCTCACAAGTAGCGATACGTTTCACTGGTTAGTATATAAGGGCAGAAAGAATCATAAGTCTCAGCGTGATGCGTGCGATTTATAGATATAAGATAGGTTTATGTATGCGTATAGGTATTAATATAGGATTCGTAAACAAACCACACTGTAGCCAGCGAGCGACGTACAAGCATACACAAATTGTAGCCCATGTAATAGTGTGCGTTCAGACACTTCCGCCCGTCTTTCTTTTTGCCATGCGCCAGCGTGAAACACAAGATCACGTGACCCCCATTTTTCGTATAGTGGTTTAGAAAGATTGTAATGCGTTTGTTTCGCTTCTTTCAAAGCACTATACCAATTTTGGTTATTCGAATCCATTACAAAATTTAATACAGAGACTTAGAAATACTGTAATTGTGTGTGTGTGTAAGAGTCTAATATTCTTACGATTTATTCCAATCAGAAATATTAGTCTGCATTTTCATAGTCACTATTCGACTTTTTCTAACCGTGCCTCGATTATCCCTAAATTCGTATATTTTATTTCAATTATGAATATGCGATAAAAGAAATATTAATACCAAAAGTCTCTCCGTGTGGTCGAGGAATTTGAATTTTAGATCAAAATTGACAAAAACCAAATGGCTGCCTGAAAAACTGACGTTACGTTCGCAAAAAGTAGTCCTCAGGGTGTTTTCGCTGTCAAAAAAATTCGAATTCGAGGGTAAAATTGTCAAAAAAAAAATGGTGGACCAACTTTGGAAAAACTGACGTTACGTAAGTGAAAAGTAGTCGTCAGGGGGTTTTCAGGGTCAAGGAATTCGGATTCGAGGTCAAAATGGTCAAAAACAAAATGGCTGCCACAAAATGACGGACCAAATTTGAAAAAACTGACTTATAAAATACAACTTGTATTGAAATTTTATCGTGCGAACCTCCAGCAACTCTCTCCATATGTTGTAAATGAAATCGCGCACTTAGAACAAAATTTTGAGCACTTGCAACCGAGCGTAGAATTTGACATTTCGACACGTCTCGCGTAAGTATGGGAGCAGGCCATATTTCGGGCCCTATCACACGGAGAAAAATGGAAGTGAAAAATTGGGTCTTTAGCGCTGGTAGTCGAGGTATCCATTACTGAACTGGCGTTGTAAAAAAATTCGAGATTGAATATCAGTTATTGACTCAAGTGCAATCGCGGCATTAACTCCTTTAGGCATCTAAAGAGATTACATCTTGTCCCTAGTGCACTGTACGGAGTCCAGTCCAGAATAGGAATCGTTCCTATACTCGCAACAGTACCCTAATAGCACGGAACGTGTAAAATCTCCGCCGCTTGGGAACGTTCCAAACATAAATTAACGTTATTGTTATTATTATCAATAAATATCTCGTAAACCGTAAGTGATAGGTCAAAATCGATGTCAGTTTATGATACGTATATCATATTATAGTGTAGTATATGCGGTACTCAAAACTCAAAAATGACATCCATTTTTACCTATCTCTTACGGTTTACGAGATAATTGTTGTTAAAAATAATAATAATGGAAAGTTCCCCTCAGGTCCCAGTGGAACGTTCCTGGAACGTTCCAGTGGAACGTTCCCAAGGGGCGGACATTTTACACGTTCCGGGAACGTTCCGCTGGAACGTTCCGAAGGTGCCCGCGGAAAGTTCACGGAACGTTCCCGGAATGTTCCGTGCTATTAGTGTAAAGAATGATCGGCCAAAAAGAATTCACAAGGACACAGAGCGGCGGCTGTTGGCGGGTCGATATAGTCACTTTTCATTTTATAAACTTACATTTATTTATATATTATACAACACAGCAGTCAGCTCTCTCTGCAATCTGGTATTCTGGATTCTAAAGTAATAGACCGTAAGCCCACGACGTCAATGATTTAATTATAGAAAGAGGACAATTTTGATCTTGATATTGATTTTACAGGAAAAAAATTCTTATATAATTATTTGATAAAATTGATACATTCAGAGAAAACCTCGATTAAAGAAATGCCAGAACAATCAAAAGCTATTTTTCTGTGCAGCGAGTCATTTTTTCGAAAATTGTCAAGAGAGAAAAAATACTCCCCAGCAGGTGTACTCCAACATTAATGAGGAGTATTTTACTTAAATGTTTATATTTACCAAGTTATGCGCATTTTTCATTCTTTTTTCCACTTTTCCTTTCACCTGTTGTATCTTTAGCAATTAAAAAAAAAAGGTTTTCTCAAAATTAGTACATCAATAGTGTAAGTCTTTTGTAAAAAATTGGCGTCAGCTATTTTCAGGTAAAATAAGAACTTATTCTACTGTGAACAATAATAAACAGAGTGACGTTCTCAGCTTCTAATTGCCGTAGAAGGTTGTAATAAAGCTGAATATTATTCTAAAAAATTAAGCAACAAAATCGCTTTACTTTCACATTTACATTATTTATTGTTGTTATAGTTTATAATTTTTCCGTTGGAATGTAGTCGATCTTTATTACCGTGACGAAAGTCAATTTTCCGGCCGCAGCATGGGGCCGTCTCACATTTTTCGATGGCCAGTGGCGTAGGCGTAGACGGTTACTCTGCTTGTAGCAGATGTTTCATTACAAATTCTTCCTGGTGCATTTTTAATGCAATTATACAGGGTGTCCGAAAATTCCCGGGAAGGCTAAATATTTCCTCAGGTAAGATATTTTTCAGGGCGGTTAAGGTCATTCTTGAAGGAACTTTCAACAAGGAATTCAATGCCCAGATAACAATGTGAAACGCATATGCGACTCACAGTGCACGCACGCATGCGGATTAATCCGCACGCGTGCGTTCACCACGGATGACAGATGCGTCCTCATATGAGACGCATATCGCTCGCACGGGTGATGGTCGCACGCGTGCGTGTGAAATGCGATCATCGTGCGACTGTACCCTGAATCCTAAAATACTATTTATATATTCAAATATCTATGTCAAATAAATAAATTGTTATTTTGGATTTACAACCAAAACCAAATTATAGTTTTCAACCATAATTTTTCCACTTCACCCGATGGAAAATCACACAATTTTGAAGGTTATATATTTAGCGTCGTGTAAAGGGTGCAAAGCGTGGTATAAACATAGTATAATCAGGCCATCTGACTAAATGTGATTCTACACTGTCCGAGTTATTCTAAGTTATTTAAAATATTATCTTTCTATAACATTGATAGTGAGCACGATTATAATCGCACGATAATATAAGAAAAAATAAGGTTATGTAAAACGCAGAAAACTATAAACAAAGCGGTAAACGCGGGCTGATGGTGGGAGACTCCGGAAGACAGAGCGGGGAGACTACGTGGGCGCGCGACGGCCATCATCATTTCAAAGATATCATTTTCAACAACTGAGCGCGCTTTTTAAACTTCTTATTTCAACGTGAAAGTATTAACATCATTATAAAATTGATTCAAATTCATTAGAAAATTGAAGATCTATCAAAGTATTCAAAAAAGAAGTACTCAAAATTAGGAAAATTCGATTAAACATTTAAGTTGGATTTCTGCAAATACTTGAAAAAATTTCTAAACAGAAATTCTAAATTTTATGCAATTAAAATTACAAATTGCAGTTATAAAAAATAAAAAGTATTTCATGGGCTATTTGAAATTAAAATTCAAAATTATAATTTTACCAACATTCTCATTTTGAAAAAACTCATTTAAAATTGAAATTGGGAATTTTCAAAATATTATTTGAATACAAAATAAACATTTTTGATTAATTGGAATTTTTTAGATATCCCAATAAAGTTTAAATTTAAGTTTTTAAATAAATAAAGAACGTCGAAGATATTAAAATAGTACAGGCATGCGTTTTTGGCAGCCTATTCTCATGGAGCAAACTTTCAGAGTTCAAAATATTTTTTCTAACCACATAACTACGATTGACTTAGTCGTTTTCTTGCCTCGAAATTTTGTTTTTGTCGAAGTTAATTTTCCAGCTAAAGAAAAGTAAGAAAGAAATTTTCTTTTTAATTTGGAAAAAATATTATAAATATATATAAGAAAAAGTTAGAAAAAGTATTTGGAAATTTTTCACATTTTGTTCCATGAAAAGGCGGACCAATAATTTTTATTATTTTCTTCAAATGATACAATTTGGAATATTTCAACTTTGATAAATAAACAATATCTAAGATCTAATTAGATCATTATTATGGAATTATTTATTATCTACAGGATGAACGCACGCATGCGTCGCAGACAGGCTGTCATACGCAGTCATACGTGAAGTACGTCGTGATGGCGATATGAGACGCATTACGCACGCACTCTACCTACCCATCACAGCATTGCGACAGGTGATGGCGACAAGCGTGCGTTATGACTCGCACAGCGTGCCTCGCACGCATGCGAGTACTGTGCGTCGCACGATTGTTATCTGGGTGGTGACCTTTATTTTGATCTTGACCATGACCTTCACGGTCATTTAAAGGTCAAATTGATTTTTTTAAATGGGAACCTCTATTTTTGACCCCGGGAACTGAGAGAGCGGAAAATGTTACGTCCAGATATGACCTTGACAAATCGAAAATTTGACCTGGGAAGGTCATGGCAAGGTCAAACAACGTACAGCAGGATGACTCGACCAGCATGCATTTATGAAGAAAATGTTCAACGCAAGAGTTGTAGCACTTTATACTCCCGATCGATTGGTGACTTTGACCTTGTCTATGACCAGAACCTTCACCAGGACATTTTCTTCAAAAATGCATGCCAGTCGAGTCATCCTGCTGCACGTTGTTTGACCTTGCCCTGACCTTTCCAGGTCAAATTTTCGATTGGTCAAGGTCATATCTGGACGTGAAATTTTCCGCTCTCTCAGTTCCCGGGGTCAAAAATAGAGGTTCCCATTTCAAAAAATCAATTTGACCTTGAAATGGCCGTGAAGGTCATGGTCAAGATCAAAATAAAGGTCACCATTGAATTCCTTGTTGAAAGTTCCTTCAAGAATGACCTTGACCGCCCTGAAAAATATCTTATCTGAGGAAATATTTAGCCGTCCCGGGACTTTTTGGACACCCGGTATAATATACATTCATAGGTATCATTATGCTACTTCGAAATGCAAGGTGATCGAGAGTGTGAATGCGACAGCCAATTCCAAGGAAATCGCAAAAATTTTTTGTGTTCGGAATCGCGTTGAGGATTTATCCATTTTTTCGAAATTCGTATTTTTGGGTTGAAATAAACAATATAGTGGAATGTTTTCTTCTTTCTTGGATCGAGCGCTTCCTTTCCAAAATGTATCCTTTTTTTTAAATGTCATTTTTTTAGGTTGAAAATTCAACTATTTTGGTCGAAAATGAATCTAATTTTGTTCAGGATTCAACTAGTTTGTGGAAAATTCATCTTTATATGTTGAATTCAACTGTAATTGACTTCAAATTAAAACATTTTGTAGTTAAGTAATATAAAGTATAATATTTTTCGCTAAGAATTCATCTATTTTGGTTGAAAATGTAATTACTTGGTTGAGAAATCATGCGTTCCTTTCAAGTTTTCACTATATTGGTAGAAAGTTCAACTATTTGATTGAAAAGTATTTCTTTTGTTGAAAAATGATATTGTTAGTTTGATCATGCAACTGCTTTGAAGAAAATTAGTCTTCTTCCTTGACAATTCAAGAATTTAGTGGAAATTTTTTTCTATTTTTGGTTACATATTCCGCTTGTTCTTTTCAAAATGTATCTCTTTTGGCAAAAAAATCGCATTTCCTGTGGTTAAAAATTCAACCATTTTGGTAGAAAATTAGTCGAATTTCACTGAGGATTCAGCTTTTTTTGGTTCAAAATTCATCTTTTCTGCTTGAAAATTGAACTACTTCCTTCACGCTTGAACTACTTTATTACAACACCAGTTACGTTCCTTGAAGGTTCATAATTTTGGTTGAAAATTCATATCTTTTGTTGAAAATGTAACTATTTTGCTTCAAATTGGTTTCTTTTTGGGACAGAAAATGCAAATATTTTGTTAGAACATTTAACCGTTCCGTTGAAATATATTTTTTTGTTGGAAATTTCACACTTTTCTTTAAAATTCGTCTGTTTGGTTTGGAAATGGTGAGAATTGAACTCTTTGGTTGAAAAGGAACTTTTCTGTTTAAAAGTAATATTTTCCGTTTCAAAATTCACCCATATGCTTCAAAATGAATGTATCCTATTAAAAATGTATTTATGATAGAAAATTCAACCATTCTGGTAGACAATTAAAGGAATTTCACTGAGGATTCAGCTTTTTTTATTGTGAAATAAAGAACAAATAATCAAATACATTCGCTTTATTTTGTTCTGTCCAATTCAATACTTGCGAACAGAGGCACAATATTTACAAAAAATCACGTTTTGTAAATATACCAAGAAAACATGAAGGGAACATTACAGTTTTCAATTCGTAAGATTTGAACAGATGCGTACTACACTTTTCTTTTAAAATCGGTCTTAAACTGATGGCATGATTTGTTCGTCTAAATTATATCTACTTTGCTTTGATCCATTTTTTTATAGGACGTGTAGTTTTTAATTTATTCGTGAAAAATAACATTACAAATAGACAGGTTACATTTGTGTACAAACGACTAGAGATTATTGGCAAATAAGGAACGAATATTAAACTGATCATAAGAAATACAATTTGTACTTTATTTTGCTATATCTGAATGAGCAGTTCGGAGCCGAGAAACAGATATTAATATAGTATACATTTAATATATTAAAGTGGAACATAATATACAAAAATTCCCGTATTGGACAAATTTTATTCCAGTGCGAAGCACGAGATATGTGATGAAAATGTGTTCCTTACAGCCGAAGGAGCTTTAACAAAAGAGAATTCACAATCACCAAAGTACTACTGTACTACATTCTGTTTCAAAATTGATCTTTGTGGGGTTGGAAATTCAAGTATTTGGTGGAGAAGATAATTTTCCCGTTTGAAAATTCATATTTGTCGTTTGAAAATACAACTGCTTTGAAGAAAATTATTCTTTTTGCCTTCAAAATTTAACAATTTACTAGAAACATGTTTTCCTTTCTTGGTTCAAAATTCGGCTTCTTTGTTCCACAACTGATACGGTACCGCCTCACTTGATATTTATTCAACTCGCAAACGGTCAAAAAGTGCATCAAGAATGTGAATAATGTTCTTTTGCACTCCAAGGACTTCAACATAATTATATACAATTTTTAAAAGGCCTCAGAGCTGGCGAGACGATGTCGGGTTGAACCGAAATCGCTGTGTACAATGGACCTCAGCTTCTGTCATTGGCCTCTGTCAGCTGTTTCATTCCCGTTGATCAAGGTCTGAATCAGATTCTTCTTGGCTGACGTTTTCCTCTTCTCATTGAGAATCACTGCCGCCAGCTGTAAAAGAAATAGACCATTAATGTATGGAACATCTGTAACATTCATAATGCATGTATGCATGTAATATTGTACCTTCACTTTCTTTGGCGTCATCACGACGTCAGATGTTTCGTTCCTAATGCTCAAGATCTGAATCAGATTCATCTTTGCTGACGTTTGCGTCTTTCCTTTCAGAATCACTGCCGTCAGCTGTAAAACGAATGAAACATTTATATAAGGAATATGCGCATTCATCCAAATTGAGGAGATGTACATGCTTCTCAGAAGGTGCTGTCTCAGTTCAGCTTTACACGGCGGCAACGATGAAGCGTCAAAGTTCTTGACGCACTTCTTCTGGAAGGGCTCGTTGAGATCCTTTACTTTATATGTTCGCAGAAATAGAGCATATCGAGCAGTATCCACGTCATGGATTGACTTTAATGAGAACATGTCCTTGTCTCCGGAGGCACTGCATATTTTTGCAAACGCTGCTTGAAAGTGAACCGACTGCTCGAAGATTTTCAGGGGTCGTTGCTTCCCTCGTCGATCGAAAGCTGGGTTGTAGTCGCAGCCAGTCAATACATGAAACGCTGGCAACGCTTCGCAGAACAGTTCACCTTTTGATGCATGCAGCTTCGTCACATTTATGAACCGCTGCTTAGTCCACACACCTGTTTGGATGCAGACATTCGACTTGCTTCTCAGATGTTGCATGTTGCCCAGGATTATCACGAGGATATATGTTTCGGAGCATTTTATGACGATATTAGAATCTGTCGTTATGTTGCACACATGGTAAACTATCTTCGTGTCTACTTCTTCGTGCGCTTCAATTGTGAAGTCTTCCATGACTGTACGGACAACTGTTCCATTGTTCACTTTGTAGTTCTAGCATTTATCAAAGTTTAAAATGACTGTTTTTTATCGATAAATGATGCTACTTCACTACTCTCCCAATGGACAATTAGGAAACGAACAAGAGCTTCCTTGAAACTGTTATTGCGCAGTTCTTTCGCGAAATCAGCAGGTCGTGTTTGGTCCGGACCTGAAATAACATACAATCGATCAGAATAGGAGCTGCTTCTCACCGATCTTTCGTAGTCTTTGATAGAAGGTGAGAAGTATCTATCGAAGACAATATGTACTTCAGGATATCTGTCGTGCGTGATCATCTGCCGTATTTTTTTTGCAATACTTCCGAATGTTTTCGGGACATCCTTCATGCAATGCAGCAGGAAAAATCCATCTATTATTGCAATGTCAACGTGCGGAGGGTGGTTACTTTCGAGCCCGTTTTCAAGCGCTCTTACCAAGGCTGATTTATCGGTTTTCAATATTGATCCATCTAAATGGCACATCGACATTGGAACTGGAGTTAGCGGGTACGTCAAGATTTTTTCAATGTCAGTATTTTCTTGCATTGAAATTCCTAGCATCCGTCCAAACAAATCCCTTTGCAGGCGCACTTCTTGTACTTTATTGTTTATTTGTACCTTTCTTTTTTCGGTGGAATTGCAAAAGTTGTGTATTTTGTTTCGTTTGATCGTTCATTCAAATCTTCCATGATCTATTGCACATTCGGACAAACCAAAGTCTTCATTTTGCTCAATTTAAAAATAGAACTTTACAAAAAGTACACAATAATACTAAAAATATTTAAATATAAAGACAAATTAGACAAATCAGATTTTGCATTCGAAATTATACTTTTTCGAGCGGGAAAAGGGAAGGGAACAGTTATGTCGCACCCTATCCCTTTCCCAGCTTTGTGATTTCTTTACAAAAATTGTCAGAATTACTCTATTTCGAAATTGATGATCAAAAAGTCTCTTCTATTGATGCGGTAACTTTGAATTATGTCGATGAAAAATGTTTTTCTGTTTTTGAACAGATGACTCAAATATTATAAATAAGCATAACTTCCTTAATCTTCAATAAAGTATAATAATATTATAGAACAATCGATTTGCCTCGATCAAGGAATCTTTTCCGTTCTTGCATATATTTTGAATTATGTTAGTGAAAAAAGTTTTACTATAAACAATCGTGTTTTCAAATATTATGCATTAACATAGCTTTCTTACTCTTCAATGATAACATTTTTACTAGAAAAAACGATTTTAAAAATATATAAATGACCATAACTTTCCTACTCTTTAATACAATGTATTAATATTTTAGGTCAATCGATTCGACTCGAATCAACACATCTTTTCTGTTCTTGCATCAACTTTGAATTATGTTGATGAAAAAAGTTTTACTTTAAAAAACCGATTTTCAAAATATATAAATCACCATAACTTGCCTACTCTTTAACAATCTATTCGTCTCGAACCAAGGAATCTTTTATATTCTTGCATCAACTTTGAATTATGCTAATGAAAAAAGTTTTACTATAAAAAAGCGATTTTTAAAATATTATTGAGTGCTAGAAAAAAATGGAAGAAACATTTTTAGAAACCCTTCCGTCAGTTTCAAGATATTAGTGAGGAAAATAAGTCCTCCAAATGTCAGCAATTTATCTGCAACCGTTTTCTAGTTATCGTGTTGACAAAGTCGTGTGACATCCACACACACACACGCATCCGGACAATTGCTT
The DNA here is from genome assembly GCA_932195095.1 of Andricus curvator. Classification (NCBI taxonomy): domain Eukaryota; kingdom Metazoa; phylum Arthropoda; class Insecta; order Hymenoptera; family Cynipidae; genus Andricus; species Andricus curvator. Next base: position 12,534 of record CAKNYM010047881.1, read on the forward strand.
AGAACATTGTGCTAGACATTTTTAAATTGAGGAAGGTTTAATTAAATGAATTACAAAATGTTAGTAAATGTTACCATTACAAAGCTTCCTCTATGAGGAAGCAAAATAAAACTCGAAATAAAATAATTCAAGTGAGGTAAGAAAATTCAAGGGAATCCCAAAGAATTTAAAAGAATTCTGGGTGAATTTCAAAAAAGAATTTCAAATCTTTTCAAATCTTTGAAACACTGCTAATTCATAACTAAAAAAATGACTAAAGACAACAAAAAAATTCAAAAATATTCAAATGAAATGGAAAAAGTTTGAAAAATCGAAAAAATCCATGAATTTAGAGGAATGTAAGGGAAACGAGAAGAATTCGATGAAATGCATGGAAATTGAAGGTGAATTAAAAAAAATTTAAATGAATTGACAGAAATGTAGAAATATGAAAAAAATTTAAAAATGTGAAAAAATGCATTGAATTGAATAAGTTTGAAATGAATTTTAGAAAAAAACAAAGGGAATTCAAAAGAATTTGATTAAATGCCTAAAAATATAAGGTGAGTTTTGATGACTTCAAGTTGAAGTAAACAAAAACTTTTAGAAAATCAATTGACCTAAGCACAATTGAGTGCATCTAGAAGAATTCAGAAGGATTAACCAAAATTCAGGATAAACTAATAAGAATTCAGGGCGAATTCCAAATCAATTTCGAGAAATATGGAAAATCTCTTAAAATCTTTGAAACCCTACGAAATCCCTCACTTCTTGTGAATAAATGCTTTGAAATCCATGAAAGCATTAAAATCCCTTAGAAAGTCTTTAAAATCCCTTGCAACTATTGAAAGAAATAAAAGATTTCTGGGAATCGTTAAGATTTACCCAAATATTTCCAATCCTTTGAATCTGTTTAAATCCCTTGAAACTTTTTAAAGCTCTTGCAAATGCATGGGCATCTTTTGAAATACCCTAAAATCTTAAAAATCTCTACAAATTGTTGAAATCTATTACACATTTTTCGGAATCTCTAAAAATAATCTGAAATGTATCAAAAGAATTCAAGACAATTCAGTGACTAATGTGATCTTTTCATTTAAAAAAGTGAATAAAAAAGTGTGGCAGCCCTGATTATTTTTTTACTGTTACTTCTCAAAGGAATTCTATGATTTTTGCTATTCTTTTCAAAATGCTCTTGGAAGCTTTGATCTTATTATAAATTTTTTTGAAGTTCCATGAAGGGACTGTAAATAGGGTACCATAGGGACCAAAACTTGAAAATAGGGTACTTTAGGGACCTTAACTGAATATAGGGTACAATAGGGGATATAGGGGCCGGTCTGCGAGGCCTGTCATTGCTTTTTTAAATAAAAATTTACAGATTTCAAAGAATATTTCCCATGTTTCAACATCTGTCGACTACGTTGGCGTAAAATTGTTATTTTTAAACAAAAAAAATTAGATTTAAATCGTACGATTGTTGTTCAGAATAATGAAATTGACAAGCGTGAGCAATTTCAGATTGCGTTTCAAACAAAAAGCATTGAAATTTGCACGTCTAGAATATTTTTATAATTTTTTATTGTCAGCATTGTTTGTCGGAAAGCAGTATTTTTAATTTAAAAAAAAATTATATTGCAAATGTTCAAAGAAGATTTACATCTTATTAGCCATTTTAGGTTTTTTTGGTGTTTATACCTGAGATCAGTATTTAGTTAACAAATTTGGCACAATTTTATTTTACGTTGTTGCTAAAAATTCATTATATTTCCAAGAATATTTATTATAGGTCATACAATAGTAATGTGTGCTAAGCATGGAAATTTGTAAATATTCATCATTTTAGTTGACAATTCATCTTTTTGGTTTATAATTCAACTGTTGCAGTCGAAGATTTATTTATTTTGCAATTTTTTGCTCAGTTGCGTTGTCAGTTGCATGTCTCGAACAGACGGCATGAATGGCAATAAATTTTTGTGTTTTGCGGAAAATGTGAACGTGCTACCGTGAAAATTAAAAAACTTGACAAGGAAAACGGGGAAATGACTAGAAAAAACCTGAAAATGACCAGGAATTTGAAATCGTCCACCGAATCGCCCCCTCGAGAATGCAGTAAAATTGTTACAAATTACCTGCGTTACTTGTAGAAGCCGCAGATCTTGAAGACGTGCATGACTGTGCATAATTTTCCAGGTACTGTTTTCTAAGAGAATTAAAAGTATTTCGACACTGTCTGTGGTATCCACCGATGGAATTTGCAGCTTCCGGCAAAACGACATCACTGTACTTCAGATTGAAGGCAATGCGAACTTTCAAGGTATCACTGCACTCCTTCAAGAATTCTTCGTTAAAGACATTTACTTTTTCACTTGTACCGTTACAAAACACACACCTTTGCACAGAGGACATTTTTTTTCAAATTTTTTGCACGCAATGGATCTCTGATGTTCACCATTTCGAGTTTCGCACGAATCTGCCGCCTGCAGCCTGCACTGCAACTCTTTAATCACACTGAGTGGCGGTAATATCGTTCTCCCAACGATATGAAAGATACTTGCACTTTATTAGCAACAAACACTGGGATTAATAAATAAATAAATTATTATTATTATTATAGATTAGCAGTTCGAACTCGAAAGTTCATTGCCTCATCTACCCGAGACCGCCACACATCTCTATCCTGTGCATCCTCCATCCAGTTTAAGTAATCATGTCCTAGTTCTTTTAGATCATCCCTTACATTTTTCTCCCATCTGTTTCTCGGTCTGCCTAGGAGTCTCTTACCAGTCGGTCTCCCTCTTAAAACTTGCGCCACTGTTCTTTCATTGCCCATTCTTGCTACATGCCCCGCCCATCTTAATTTACGCGCTTTCATTATTCTATTAATATTTGCTGACCCGTAGAGAGCGTGCAGCTCATCATTATGCAGTTTTCTCCACTCGCCGGTCTCTTCGTCCATTTTTGGACCATAGATTTTTCTAAGTACTTTATTCTCGAAAACTCTAAACCTATTCTCTTCTCCTTTCGTCAGCGCCCACGTTTCACACCCGTACATGACGACCGGCATTATTATCGTTTTGTAAATTCTTACTTTGATGTTTCTAGATAGCGATCGCGATTTTAGTAGCGTGTTTGCTGCATAATAGCACCCATTGCCAGCGTGTAGCCGCGCATTGATTTCCGTTTTAATCTTATTTTCGCTAGTTATAATAGACCCGAGGTATTTAAACTCGTTAACCCTTTCGACTTTCATATTTCCGGCCATTAGATCCCCGTCTTGATTACTTTGTCCGGACCTGACGACGGTCATATATTTTGTCTTCGATTCGCTAACTTCCAAGCCAATCTCTTTGGCTTTTGCGATCAAGATTTCTGCATTTTTAGCTACCGTTTCTTTATCATCCCCTAGTACGTCGAGATCATCCGCATATCCAAGAATTTGTATTACCCCATTGAGGGTAGCACCGGTCGGATTCGCCTGCACTTGCCTAACCACGTATTCTAAAACTAAGTTAAAAAGGACGCACGAAAGTGCATCGCCCTGTTTCAGGCCATCGCGGATCGAAAACTCTTCAGATAAACTACCGTTTACGCGTATTCTACCCTTACTGCCGCTTAAGCAAATTTCGATAAGTCTAACCAATTTTCTTGGCACACCCAAGAACTCTAGGATCCAGTACATTCGCGCGCGTATAATAGAGTCGTAAGCTTTTTTAAAATCGATAAATAGCTGATGTACTGCTTCTTTAAATTCCCATTTCTTTTCTAACAGTTGTCTAATTGTAAACATTTGATCGCTTGTAGATCGGTTTCGGCGGAATCCACACTGGTAATCCCCAATGACTTCCTCGGCAAAAGGAGTTAGTCTACTTAGGATAACATTAGACAGGATCTTGTAGCACGAAGGCACAAGTGAAATTCCCCGATAGTTGTTACAGTTAGTTTTATCGCCTTTTTTAAAGATGGGAATAATGATAGAGGTATTCCATTCTTCCGGCATGCGTTCTGTTTTCCAAACTGCGCGTATCAATTTACAAATTTGCCTTGTGAGGCAAGGGCCTCCATTTTTTATCAGTTCTGACGGTAGGTCATCAATGCCCGCGGCTTTGTTATTTTTCAACTTCTTTATGGCCATTTCTATTTCTATATCAGTAGGATCGTTAATTAATAGATCAGCAGTGTGGATTTCGCCGAGATTACCTTCAACGGGGGCTTCGCGTACATTTAATAGTTTATCGAAATAATCTTTCCATAAATTCAGTCTCTCTGTCGCATCGGCTACTAGATTGCCATTTTCGTCCCTCATTACTTCCGTTCTACTTTGAAAGCCCAAAAATTAAGTTTGGAAAAGCGAAATTTTTTATTTTATTTATTTATTTTTTTACTTTTTTTTAATAAAATCAGAAACTTTGATATATAAAATTATAAAAATTTGTATTCAACCAAAGTAAACATTAAATGTTGGTGAAGATTAAACTACTAAAATGAATTACGATTCAAAGATCAGAGAGAAAAAGGTCCCGACACTTGTTCCTGCTCTGGTTTTATTTGATCGACAACTCTTTATCCCCTCAAAACTTCCTTCTTTCTTTCTCTTTCTTACTTATTCATTTTTAGTTACGTCATACTAATTCGTGCGCTTTAACACGTCAAATCTCGCGGCTTTGCCTCGCAGCCTACCGGCCACCACCAGACAGCAAGTACCTAAAACATACGTGGGAGTGGGAGTATGAGCTTTTGAGAGTAATTGAGTGCGCTGGCCAGCTTATGAGTGAATTTGTGTGAGTGTGTGTGTGTGTGTTATGTGTGTAGCATGTATGTACATGTGCGTCTAGCCGTACACGCGAAAATTCTTCTACCTCCTTAAAATGGAAAATCTCTCTGATTTTCCGAGGTAGAAACAAGGCCTCAGGTTACCCTGAACACATAACTACGGCTTCTAGGCCACGGATTTTTTACCGTGCACTAAGAAACAAAGCGTGCCGTCTACTTCTTTTTCACTTTCGAATACATTATTATTTTAAACAACAACAATTTCATTTAGCAAATAGCTAAATATTCAACTTTTAATATTTCAAATACGGATCGACTATTTTGCTCTCTAATTTTTGATCACATTTTTATTTCCTCAATATTGTGTCATTATTATAAATCGCTTATCGTTTATCGACCTACAAAATTATTTTACCTACTTTTACATGTTGAAAGCTTCCCTTGATCCAACACATGTTAAAATTTAGTTTTATGATTAACTTGACCATGATTTTCTTACATAGCTGTTCAAATTTCAAATTGCCAAATTATCATACAAGTTCTTTTTAAGTATAACGTTCAACATTAATTATATGTCAAGCCTTAAAATGAAATTTGTCTATGAACATCATTTTTTACATTAATAAAAAAAAATAACGTAATTTATATCAACCTTAGTTACGTCAGTAACACACTTGTTACGTTACTTAGCAAAAAAGATAACTAAAGTCGGCGTCAAAAGTACGGTACCCTCACTTTGATCGCTCACAACTCGTTCAAAAAAAAAATCGCAGAAAATTCTGGCCAGGTAAACGTGAAAGCTTAAGGTCTCCCGAATTGAAAGATATGTATATTGTTGTTCGGAAAATTTTTTTACGATAGTGCTGATGCAAAACGTGCCAAAGAACAGGGTTTTGGAGGCACTTTTTTTAAGCCTCGACATTCGACAAACATATATCACCTCGGAAAGAAATAATGATAGGAAGTTGTTTTATGGCTTAAGATGTGCAGTTTTGTAACACGATTGAAGTACATTTTGAAAAAATTAAATTAGATCAATATTTCGCGAAATAAACCTTTACGCATATTTCACGATTTAATTTGAGTAGCCACCGTATAAAAAGTGTTAGAAAAAAAGTATCCATTTCACAACAATAGGGACCTCAGAAGGAAGGGAATACTGGCTCACCCGTTGGTCAATAGCTGGGAGGGAAAAAGGCAGGGACGTCGGTACCCCTTCCTTCTGAGGTTCCTATTGTTGTGAAATGGATGATGGGTTGATGACGTCGTTTTTGCTAAGGATGAAGGTAAATTGGCTTTTCTTCCAAATGTCATTTCAAACGGCGTTAGGCCTGTACTCTCGTGAACTGCTGTATTAAATGCTAAGCATATTAGGTTCAAGTTTTGGTTCCATTCCGTCTCATTATCAGCCATGTATGTCTTCAACAAATCTTTGATTGTTCCGTGAGTTCTCTCGAGGGCTCCATTGCTTTGTGGATGGAAAGCAGTTGTTTTGATGTGCTTGATTCTGAAAAGTTTTTCAAATTTTTTAACCAATTCCGATACAAAGTTAGCGCCCTGGTCAGTTAAGATGTGCTTTGGAGAAGAAAATATGTAAATGTAATGATCTAGCAGGTTAGTTTGTATGCTTTCGCTAGACGTTTCCCATAGTGCTATAAGGATTATATATTTCGTGAGAACATCTTGAATGGATAAAATATATTTGTTACCGCTCGTTGTTTCCGGTAATGGGCCAACTATGTCCATCGCGATCTTCTCATTCGGCTGCTTCGGCATTTCCGAAATGACTGCTTCAACCTTGGGACGAATTCGGGTCAGTTTTTCGCGTTGGCATGTTTGACATTTCTTAACGAAGTCGATTACATCTTTCTCCATATTTTCCCACGAT
>CAKNYM010047881.1:27904-76417 GCA_932195095.1 Andricus curvator
CTCAGTCCGAATGATTCCGAACCATTCAGCACTCAGTCCGAATGATTTCGCATCGATCGAAATGAAATTCTCATTACGTTTGAATCCGTCAAATGACGCGAGTTCATTCCGAATGATTGCGTTCCATTCAGCACTCGGTCCGAAGGATTCCGCATCGTTCGGAATAACATTTTCTTTCTGTTTGAATCCGTTAAATGACGCGAGTTCATTCCAATTTATTCCGTGCTATTCCGAATTCACTCTGAATGATTCCGCACTTAACAGAATACAATGTCCATTCCGCCTAAATCCGTCAAATAACGCGAGCTCATACCGACTGATTCCGCATCATTCCGAACTCCGTCCGAATATTTCCACACTTATTAAAATAAAACGCCCATTCAGACTGAATCCGTCTTATGACGCGAGTACATGCCGAATCGTTCCGAGCCTGTCTGCCAACAGTCAGAATGATGGCGGTTCGATCCAAATACAATTGCCACATTGCGTTTGAAACATAAGTTAAAGAAAAAAAATGGAATGGCTCGAAATTATTCTGAATTTCACGGAATCAGTCAGAATGAGCTCGAGTTATCTGGCGGATTCAGACGGAGTGGGCATTGTATTCTGATAAGTGCGGAATCATTCGGAGTGAATTCGGAATGGCACGGAATCAATCGGAATGATATATATATATATATTCTTTATTTTTCTTTAATATTCTATTCTTTATATTTTTTTCTGTTCATATTAATCTGTCTGACTGTGTGTGTGTGCGTTCGTGTGTGTGTATGGGTGTGAATTTCAGAATCGTGCGGATTCAATCGGAATGAATTTGATCGAGAATTTCAGATTTACGCGGATTCAATCGGAATTATTTTTTTTCAGAATGAGTAATCATTCGGAATCATTTCGAATGAATTTTGTAGCAAAATTCGGAATCATGCGGATTGATTCAGACTGAAATTTTACAGAAAATCCTACGGAGTGGGCCAAACTCATTCGGGATGAACTCCTCTCAAAAGTTTGGATTCACGCGGGTTGATTCGGAATGAAATTATACTTGAACCCCTGCGGAGTCAGTCGGACTCATTTAGAATGAAATTCGGAATGAAACGAACTGGTTCGGATTGCATTTATAAAATTCTTCGCGGACTCGAACAGACTGGATTCGGAATGAATCGGAAACAGATTTCGCATTCGCATGGAATGAAACGGATTCAGTTGCTCGGAATGAGTCCGAAACTTCCACCAGGGTGACGAGAGTTCGATGGCAATCTGGGATATAATCAAGAAAATAGTATTAATTGCCGGAGCGATACGAAGAAATACTTTTTCCATATCAATTATAAATATAGTCCAAACTTAATAATTTCCATTTAGAGTTGGAAAGACTAATATTTTCGATAGCAAATTGAAATTAGGAAAAAGTGATATTTACAAATTAAATAATAAAACCGTAGTTGCAATAACTAGCAGTTTAAATAACATAAGTTGCAAAATATGTTAGAAAAATCGCCATTTATTGGGAAGATATAGTACAGATATGCCCAACTCGGGGAAATTTCCTTCGGGAACACATGTTCCGCGTCCACCACCAGTTCCCCTTTAGAGCGGGAGTGGTGGTAGAGGCGTCTCCTCCGTGACGTACGCTGCACCGTAGATACGAAATATCTGTCGGGGTGCTTGGGGGCGACTGACTTTTCAACATAAAATTTTAATAGTAACTAGAATCTTCATTATTTTATTTCAGTATGTTTACATTTCTTTTTAATGAATGTGATTGAAAAGAGAAGTTTACAAAGTGTTTTTTTGTTGTATATTATTCAATATTTTAATATCACCGTTTTTACATTGTATGTATATTGTATAATGTACACAAATTTTGGCTGATACTTTTTGCAGTATAACAATCTATTAAAATTATGCACAACGTAGAAAGGTAAGTTATAGAATTGAAATATAGTTATAAAATCTGAATCCTACTCAGTATTAATAAATTCTGATATCTTTAATTAAATATTATATGTATTAAATATAATATTTAATTAAACATATCTTAATTCATTGATACTGAATAGGATTGATATTTTATAATTATTACATTTATATAACTGACGTCCCTACCTTGTGCATAATGTTAATAGATTGTTATACTGCAAAAAGTATCAGCCAAAATTTGTGTACATTATACATACAATGTAAAAAACAGTGATATTAAAATATTCAATAATATAGAGCAAAAAAAGACTTTGTACATTTCTTTTTTCAATTACATTCATTGAAAAGAAATGTTAACATATTGAAATTAACCCTCCGCCGTCCTCCTGGGTCGTTCGTGGCCCAGTCGATTTTTCAAGTGTGATATTAAAAATGAAATATTTTAATTATTTAAGACAGAAAAAAATTGTATGCTGAAAAACAATTGAATGATAAAATTAAGGATCGGGATAATACCTTAGAATTTATAAATTATTTTTTTGTCGCAAACTGTATTGATGGAGCAGGGGTGGACACGAATGACCCACAAGGACGGCGGAGGTAGTAAAAATAACGAGGACGGCGGAGGGTTAAATAATTAAAACCCTAATTACTATTGAAATTTTATATTGAAAAGTTAGTCGCCCCCAAGCAACCCGACAGATATTTCGTATTTACGGTGCAGCGTACGTCACGTAGGAGACGCCTCTACCACCACTCCCGCTCTAAAGGGGAAATGGTGGTGGACTTAGTACATGTGTTCCCGAAGGAAATTTCCCCGAATTGTGCATGTCTGATATAGTAGAAATGCCCTACGCTGCCTTTAGAATTTTCTTTGCAATGTTACTTAATTGGAAAATGCATTAAGCTATTTTAGATTCGATGAAATTTAACTGTGCATTCATAAATGTCTCAGAAGTTTACTGCGCAGGCATACATTACACCAGAGTCTCGATAGATGAACAATCTCGGGGGTTGCCTGAAAATAGTCTTGTTCATATAGCGCGTACAGCGAAACGTAAACAGTCAGGGCCGCCTGAACCGTTTCCATAATATTGCGCAATATACTTGACGGCGTAGTAGTGCAGTGCGTCCCTTCAGAGGCGGAGTCGCAACCCTGTAAAAAGGAGAGCATTGAAGTAGATTATATGGCATTGAAAAAATCGTACACTTTAATGCCTATAAATCCAAACAAATTCCGTTTTTGTCCGAATGCGCTTCATGGCATTAGACAGTTTTCATTCGAATCATTTTGAATCACACACAAAAATTATGGCATTAAAGTGGCTTCTTTGTGATGCCGCTGATTTAATGCCATCAAATGCACTTGAATGACCGTATCAGTTTAATGCCATGCAATGCCTTCAGCGATCGAAAGCATAGAATGGAACTAATGCCGTTCAATGCTGTTGAATTACCAAATAAGTCGAATGCCATTTAATGCTTTTCCCGACCGGATATATCGAATACAAGCAATGCATTCGAATGCCGTTAAATCAACATTCGGACAAAAACGGAATTTGTGTTGATTTATAGGCATTAAAATGTACAATTTTTTCAATGCCATATAATCCACTTTAATGCTCTCCTTTTTACAGGGAACCGTCTCTCGCCCTGCCCCCTGAGAAACTGCGGGGACCAGCAATTCTAGGAATTCATATAACGCGTGCGATCGCGCGTTCAAATAGTGAGACTCTGGTGTATTTAGAAATCTACTGCTCAACCATGATCGTGACAGAACGATACTGCACATCTCAATGTAAAATAAAACTAACTACACACCCCTACTTACAGGAGAGTTGTACTATGTAGTTTTTACAATTTTCGGCGCAGTCCTATGTCATATGTCAGAATAACAATCGCGCGGCGCTAGGTATAGTAGAAAATTACTGCGCAGCCTTAAGTGAAGTAGAAATGCACTGAGTAGTCTTCAAAATTGTCTGTAAAGCCAAACGCAATAAGAAATTGTAATAAGCTGTTTTAGATACTTTGCAGTTAAACTGTGCAGTCATAAATATCCGAGAAGTCTACTGCGCAGCCATGAGCGTTGCAGAATAACACGGCGCAGCGCAATGCATATTATAAAGTTACTGCGCATTCCTGAGTATATTATAACTGTACTGTACAGTCTATATCATTTTCTATGCAGTCCGAAGGGATTAAAAACTTTCTCACCAACTGTCATTGTATGCCTCTTTCTGTCCGAATTCCCAACTCTGCACAGCCATGCGTACCTCGATTGGTACTCTGCACACTGTAAAAACTATGGTTCCATTTTAATTAAGCATAATTTTTTTTTGCGTTCTATTATAATACCAAATCGTCTTGTTTTGAAGCCATCGTTTGTACTATTTTACTTTGCTAACTTCAGATTGAAAAGTGGTACGTACCATAGTGGCGGCACTCCCATGTATCGTTTTGAAGACTTGGCTTCAAAATCAGCGCCATCTAGCGGTTCCTCCGAAGCAATTCATTCCAAACTCTGCTTCCCCAAATTCTCGTAAATATTAAATTTCGTTTAATTTCATGTAAATAAACTTTCAAAATTATAAAAATTGATAAATATAAAAATATTTTTCATACGTAAAATATATATTTAAATACTAGAAGTATGATTTTTTGTACTGCAAAGGATTAATTGGCTTTACATTTGAGATTATGTCTTAGAATAATATTTTTTATTTCTCTAACAAAGAAATTTTTATAAACGACAAACTTTGCTTGAAGAAAAAAGCCTCCTAATATCTCAAAAAGACTTTTATTTATATCCTTTTTAATTTATTTGTTACTGCTTCGAAATATGAAAACAACAAAGTGACCTCAAATCAACCGAAAGGTAATTTATCTTTTTTTAATTCAATACTTACCAATCAACATATTTCCTTACATACATACATACATTTATTAGCAGTTCGAACTCGAAAGTTCATTGCCTCACTACCCGATTCGGGTAGTGTTTCTAGGTGGATATTTACTACCAATGTGGGCCCACCACAACCACGACGGGCCAACAGCACGCAGTATTCCTGAACGGTCACCCATCCAAGTACTAACCGCGCCCAACAATGCTTAACTTCGGTGATCTTACGAGAACTGGTGTTTTCAGCGTGGTATCGCCGTATATCGTGGTATTTCCTTACATCAGCACGAAATAGTACACACAGTACGTATATAACAATATACACAACAAAACTTGCAGAAAATTTTATACAACAAGGTTAACACAACAAATTCAATTTGACACTTCGATTAATGTCTAATTTCGAGATTTCGAAATATTTGAAAATATTATGGTTGCACATGCGCATTGAATTGTACTGACTCTCAGCGCCACCTAGCGGTTCCCCCGGACACTAAAACATAATGCCTTCAAAACTATACATGGGAGTGCCACCACTATGGGCCCAAGCACAATGGAGACCCGAAACCTGAAACTGAAGAAAACTCTGTCCTTTTTTACCGTAGCTACGGTAAAAAAGGACAGAGTTATCTTCGGTTTCAGGTTTCGGGTTCGGGTCTCCATTGTGCTCGGGCCCTATGGTACGTACTAGAGAACTAAAATAATGCACAGGGAGTATTGTTTGAATTGCTTGCAACTTCATGCTTAAAAGAAACAGAAAATCATCACCCCTGCCGATGAAACAGCACTGAAAAAGCACTGGCGAACGGCACTGGGCCGCCAGTGCTTTTTCAGTGACTGTTTCTGCTGATTTCGGCACCTAAACCGCACTGAGGGTGATGCGACGGTCATATAATGGTTCTATTGTATTCGTCACGTACCGGACAGGCAGAGTGGTTTACAGCAGTTGGCCGCTACCAACCCGAATCCCTTTTTAAAATTTTCTTCAAATTATTAACACTTTTTTTTAATTTATGAATTTTCTCATTATATATATTTTATACTTATAAATTATATACTAATATACTATTCTGAAGTTGAATTCGAAAATGTTGTCTGTTTTGGCGTATCTCATTCCATTTACGAGATACATTATGTTCATTCGAATTTTAAACTTTTCAAAAAAAAAGTTAGATATCTGAAATCATCGAAACCCGTAAATTCTGAATTTCTAACTTTCGCAAAGGTAATTTCAAAATTTCACAAATTTTAATTTTGCATTTTTAATCCCTTTCAGCTGGTCTACTTGGTAGCCTATTCGCAGGTATAAAGGGAACTTCTGCAGGCATTTAAAACTGTAATCTGAGTAGCTTTAAACGAGCAGCACTGAAACGGCACTGGGCAGTGCTTTTTGAGTGCTTTTTCAGTGCTGTTCCATCGGCAGGGACGTAGAAAAAGCAGAGATATGCAAGACCCGGACCCGACTCAAAATTTATGGGTCCGGGTTCAACAGATTGCATCAAGAGATCCAATATGAAAACTCGCGTCCGGGTATCTCAAAAATTCACTGCCGAATTTTGCGGCTCGGATCTTTAGTAGCACCAGTAGCCTCAATGGATGTTGATCGCGCGGTTATTTGAAATGATTAAATATGGAAATCAATTTTTTTACAATATATAGTGATCATAAAGTACAAAGAATATTATGAATCTTTCTTTAAAAAATAGGTGCGTCACGAAAATATCGAAAGCATTGTTGTCGCTTTTCCTCAAGGCCGATTGGGTAATTTGAAAAACTCGAAGAAAAGAATGTTGCCAAATTTACACACATAATTAAGAATTTCAGTTTCAGTTGATTAAGATTTATTATTTGAAATTTTATTGTTACATTTTCAGTAAGAATAATTCATTTTCATCCAAGAAAAAGAAAAAAACTGTTAAATCAAACCAAAAAATACAAATTATCAATAGAAGAATTACATTTTCAACCAAGAAAGATTTTTCAATCAATAAAGAAAAAAAATCTCATCTCAAATGTTGAATTTTTAAGTTATAAAGACGAATTTAAAAAAAAAAGTTGAATTTAAAACTCGGAAATATGCATTTTCTACAAAAATAATTGAATTTTCGACTTAAAAAGACGAGTTTTCAACAAAATAAGGGAATTTTTAACTAAAAAAGATCAACTTTCTTGCAAAAAAAAAATAGCTACATTTTTAATTTAAAAAATTTATTTTCAACCAAAAAAGAAACAAATTTTCAAACAAATATTTTAATTTTTAATGAAATTTTTAACCAAAAATGTTAATTTTATACCAAAAAAAGACAAATTTTCAACAAAATAGATGAATTTTTAATTAAGAAAGTTCAATTTTCAACAAAAAGTAGAATAGTTTAATTTTTAGTTGGAGGAGTAAATTTTTAAAGAAATAAAATGTATTTACGGCGAAGTAATTGAATTTTCAACCAAACAAATGTAGTTTCTACCAAAAAAATTAAATGTCTATGAAAAAAAAAATTTCGACAAAAAATTAAGTTAAATTTTCAGTTAAAAAAAATTTATTTTCAATAAAATGTAACGGGTCAGAAGAATCACTTTAAATACTTTTTATTGTGCCTGAACTATATCACAGGACTTCTTTATTGTAAAAGATCTTTGTCGGTCAGGGGTACCAAACGGACTGACTACCCTGCACAAGGGAAGCAGTGGCAACGGGCCCCTGCTTCTGGGACTCGAAGAGTGGGGAGGATAGAAGATCCATTGACATTCCTGTTACAATCCCCTTCTTAGATTAGGTTTAGGCTCTAAACCTTTTTACTAGATTTTATTTTAACATTAGTAGTCTTAATTCTACGATCTACATCTTTTATCTCTGCAGCAGGTGCAGTAGGAGCGACAGTGTAATGCACTGTTGGTGTTGCGGTGACCTGGGTTTTTACGCAAAATATACAAATCTTTTTAGGAATACATTCACGAAGTCGGGCGAAGATTCCACATTTGTAACACATAAAAACTATGATTGCAGCAATTGCTGTATATCCTAAGTACTGCAGCCAACTGGTGGCCTGTTCTGTCCAAGTTCGCGTTCTTCTGTCTCTAGTGACCTTATCTATTGCATTTTCGATGTCGTCGACTGATTGTTTTAGATTATTTAAATTCAGAGGCCTAATTTCTTGTGTCAACGGTATCAGCTTGTCTTTTATAGAATCTAATTGTTTGTCAGTATACGGTAATGAAATATTTTTCCTATAGCTTATTTCTCTTGTTATTGTGTCGGTAGAGCTTAATTTTAATATAATATTCAATCCGTTCAATATACATTTGTCCTTACTCACAATCTTCGTAGGGCCCTGGATTTTAATTTTATCATGACCTGATTCACACAATGCATCAACCTCTAGTGGTTCGTGGGGTATTAAAATGTATCCATTCATAAGTGGTATAAAAGCGATATTCATAATTTTAAAGGGGGAATATTTGCACTCATCCTTGATTGTCTTTACATTCATCCGTAATATGCTATTCTCGCAGCTATTAGTTTCTGACATTAAATATGTGGGTTGCGTTCGTTTACAAATTTTCATCTGACCATAATTTTTACATAGTTCTAATATTGTTCTATCGGTAGGTACGTATGTAGTGTGCCCCTGTCCCATCAATAAGTATTCGTAGTCAGGAATTATGGCAAGGAAAACTGAACCAATTTGTTTGGGAATAGGAATTAAGTGTTTAATTTCATAGATTTCGGTTTCTGGGATAGGAATGTGGATGGAATAAACAAATCTATTCTTTGTGATAGCCACGTTGACTGTCGAGACGTCGACGATATGCTGGAAGTTTGTCTGTTTTAAAGGGATGGTGTATTTGACGTTGAACTTTTCTTCGAATTCTTTCATCTCCGTTATCAGGATTGCTGGTGTTAGGAGCTGAGGATGGAGTATTCCGTTTTTTCCGTCATTTATCGCATTTATCAGTAAGTTGATGTCTTCACCCAATTCATCAACTATCATCATGCAAATCGTCATTTGGTTTGAGATGGCTATATTTTTAGTATTTCTGTTTGTTCCGTTAACTATTTGATTGATGCGATTATTATTTTCTCGACTGTGTATTTCAAGTGTCTTAAAATCGGTAGAGGCTGAATTCAACAATACTTTTATTATCTTAGTTTGATTAGAAATACTTTGTGACATGACTTTGTTGTCATTGAACAGTTTATCTAGCTCTTCGTTGATATATTTCATATCGTTTTCACTCAGAGTACCAAAAAGTGTTTTCGATACATCGCCTATGAAGTTAAAAAACCCTCTTTTAGCTCGCGTTTTGCCTAGAAGTTGGTTTAAAAGATTTCTCTGATTGTTTAAACGCTGTATTCTTGATTTTATTAAATTCAGCTCAAACTGTTCTAAACAGTCATCACATTGATGTGACACGGATGCGAAAATGTGTTGCAATGATTCATATCGCTCGTCTATTTCGTTGGTCTCTACTCCTAGTATCATATTCCAGGTGTCATGATAGAGTTGAGCCTGCCCTAATTCTTCCGAGTAAATAGTTACCCCGGTTAGGTCAGTTGTGATGACCTCAGCCGATATGATCTTCAATATCCATAATAAGATTAGGGCCATCATCTGAAACATCATTGGTAATAGGGCATCAGTTGATTTGAATGTATTCTAGTTCGTTTGTCGTTAAACAGGATTGTGTAATTATTGTTCTCCTGTCTCTCTGTAATTACTGCTGGGCCTTTCCAGGAGGGAGAAAGTTTGTTCTCTGGATGGTTATTAATAAACTTGACCAGGTCCCCAGGCTCGAAGATACCTTGTGGTATAGAGATTTTTGAATCTTGTAACTTTTTGTATTTGATTTTTTGTATCTCTATTTTTTCTTTTGCCTTTTGGAGATAGTGTTCATGCTTTCTTTTCCATAGATTAAGTAATTCCTCGTACCTGACATTTGGCGTGGTGCTTAACATCGAGGGCAAATTTGCATCTCTCCCAAAGGTCAGTTGAAAGGGTGAGTATCCGGTGCCTTCATGTTTCATAGTATTGTATGCCATACAAATTATTTTTAAATTTTGATCCCATTCAGTGCTATGATCTTCGATGCTGGTTTTCAGTAAATTTTTAATAGTCGAATGGGCTCTTTCGAGTGCTCCATTGCTTTGTGGATGATAAACTGTGGTTTTTATGTGCTTAATCCTGAATAGATTTTCAAAATTCTGTACCAATTCAGATACAAAGTTTTGTCCCTGATCTGTTAAGATATTCTTTGGTGCTCCGAATAGATATATGTAGTGGTCGAATAACCCTTCTATAATGCTTTCAGATGCCGCATTCTTAAGAGGTATCAAGATTAAGTACTTTGTGAGCATATCTTGGATGCTGAGAATATACTCGTTTCCTGAAAGTGTCAAGGGTAAAGGTCCGAAAATGTCCATGGCTATTTTATCGTTGGGGTTGACAGGCGTGTCTGGAATAATTTCTGGACATTGTCTTTTAATTCTAACCGTTTTTTGTAGTTGACAAACGGGACATCGTTTGATGTAGTGGATGATTTCTTGTTCCATATTTTTCCATTCTCCAAGAGTTCTAGCTCTTTCAATGGTTTTGTTCTCCCCAAAATGTTGTGCCGTAATAGATCCATGTGATTCCTTTATAATTTCCCATTTTTCTTCTTGAGTGAGCTCTGCTCGTGGTGTGTAGCAGGTGTGAAATTGCTGGTCTTCATGCTTTTGGCTCAAGAAGTTGAGATAGTCCCGGATCTTCACCTTTTCTAAAGGGGTAATTGTTGGGTCTATGAAGTGGTAACGTGTAATTGTCAGTTTAGAGGCCATGGCCTCTCGGTTAATTCTATCCAATACCTCCAGCCATTTAGCCTCGTTAAATTGAGGTAGTTTATATTGAGATGTATCCTGGATTCCTTTCCTTTCTTTGGATATAGTGCGCCAGAGATTACCTCCGGCGTTAGGTTTAACATTTTCTCTGCTAGGCATTCTGTTTGTGATGTATTTTTTGTATTCTCTTAACAAATTTTCTCTCCCATCCGTTAATCCTTCCTCATCTGAGATAAGTTGATCTGCATCCATGCGACGACGAGGAAACTCTCTGGACGTACCGGCTGTTTCTTGTCCTGTTAATTCCTCTTCTCTTTCCACATCCAGCTCAACTTCTTCTGCTGTATTTTGTAGAGAATCTTCTTCTTGTTGAACTGGAAATAGTCTAGATAGACAATCTGCAGCTTTATTTTCCTTTCCTTTTACGTGTTCGACAGTGTAAAGATATTCTTCCAAACGTAATCTCCACCGTAACAATCGTGAAGAGGGATCTTTCACGTTGTGTAACCATATTAACGCCTGATGGTCCGTTTGGATTGTAAACTCTCTCCCAAGAAGGTACTGTCTTAACCTTTTGCATGCCCAAACTATCGCTAACAATTCCTTTTCCGTTGTATTATAATTGATCTCGGCTTTGTTTAACGTCCTTGATGTGTAACAACAGGGATGACCGTTTTGGGATAATACTGCGCCTAGTCCGTGATTAGATGCGTCTGTCGTTAAAGTGAATTTCTCCTTGTAGTTTGGAAATCTCAAAACCGGTGCTGAGCATAATAGTTCTTTTATTTTGTCAAAAGATTCTTGACAATTCGTTGACCAGTCAAAAGGTGTCTCCTTTTGTGTTAGATTTGTAAGAGGCTTACAAATTTGAGAGAAATTTTTTACAAATTTTCTATAGTACCCTGCGAGTCCTAAAAAGCTCTGAACTTGGGTGACATTCTGTGGTGGTTTAAAATCTCGTACTGCCTGTATTTTTGCGGGGTTAGGTTTTACGCCGTCCTCAGTTAACAAATGTCCTAAATATTCGAGTTCTGGGCGTAAATACTCGCACTTGTCAGGCTGAAGTTTTAATCCCGTTTCTCTGAGTCTGTCAAATAGGCTTACTAGGTTCTCGTTGTGTTCTTTTAAAGTTGAGCCGAATACGACAATGTCGTCTAGGTAAACAAAACATTTGTTTCCTACCAATCCTCTCAGGGCATTGTCCATCATCCTTTGGAAAGTAGCGGGAGCATTTTTGAGTCCAAAGGGCATTCTGTTAAATTCAAAATGACCTTCACATGTCGAGAAAGCCGTGTATTTCTTTGATGTTTCACTCATTGGGATTTGGTGAAACCCAGAGCTGAGGTCAAAGGCAGAAAAGAATTTTGCATCTCCTAATTGATCTAAAATGTCATCGATGATGGGTAACGGATATGCATCTTGTTCCGTGTCCTCGTTTATCTTTCGAAAATCGATTACTATGCGCCATTTCTTCCTGCCAGACGCGTCTTCCTTTTTTGGCACCACCCAAATCGGCGAATTAAAGGGTGAATTTGAATCTCGTATGACGCCTTTTTCTTTCAAGTCATGCATTTGTGTTTTTATTTCTTCTTTGTGACATTGGGGAGGACGATAAGATTTAACATTTACTATCTTGCCGGTTTTCAAAATAATTTCATGTTCTACTAAATCGGTACACGGAAAAGGGTCTCCTTCAAGGTTAAAAATGTCACTGTATCCTGCTACCATTTTCCATAAATAAGGACGTTCTTTTTCTTCTATGTGGTCCAATCTCGTTTTGTTCAATAGATCTTGTATCCGTTTTGCCTGATTTCCTTCCGAACTAGTGACACTGACTCTACTTGTTTCTTTAATTTGATCTATTTTATCATACTCCAAACTGCTTGGTATTTTTAAGGGGCTTTTTCCATAATTATATAAGGGTACAACTAATTCTTGGTTCTCTATTTTGTACACGCCGTCGGGGATTGAGTCGTGATTTTCTATATAGACATCTTGATCCTTTTCTACAACTTTGATCCGAGTTATCTGTGCTGTGTTTCCCGAAACAAATGTTCCGTCCTCATAAAGGGGTAATTTTTTGTTATCAAGATAAAGGAAATCTTTAGTTATATGATATTTATCAAATGCATTAAAGAATTGTCGGCCGATGATACCTTCTTCTGGCAAGGGAAAATCATTATCAATTATGTGAAATAAATGCAACTTCCCTAAGTATGGTATTCTTACTGCTTGATAAGAATAATTAATATCTCTCCCCATGGCAAAACGTTTTCTCATCTCAAATGGTGTTCTTTCTATGGGTACTTCAGAATGTTTAATGAGATTAATAGAGGCTCCTGAATCTACTAGTAATCTATAGGTGCGTCCATCAGAATGCTTTCCATGTATGGATTGCAATCGTCCGCTGATTGCAGAAACTCTGCAGATTCTTCGTAGCGTTCGATTTCGTCCTGTTCCTGTGGTGTCACTTCGTAACATTCTAATGGGTCTTGTAGATCTTCCATCTCCTGTATATTTCTGATCTCTGGCGGTCTTCTCTGAGATGTTCCATTGCGAAAACCCTGTTGCTTTGATTTCGCATAGCATTGTTTCTCCAAATGGCCCGGTTTCTTACAGAAGTTACAAGTCATTTGCATCCTTTGTTGTAAAGGTAGTCCGTGGTTCGGACTATCGGAGGGTTGATTTCGCATTTGTGGCTGTTGATTTCGGGCCGCAGGTACCGTTACGTTCCTCATGGGTAGTCTAAGAACACTTGGTTGTACTGGTCGAGGTGTTATTGAAACTTTCGTACGCGTACGTTCTCTACACCACACTTCTGCTTCCAGGGCTTCCTGTAAAGCTTGGTTCAAACTTTTTGGTTTTAAGGGTCGCACTTGATGGCTAATGTCATCGCGTAAGTTCATAACGTACCTCTTCGTGGCAGATTTTTCCTCCATTTGAAGAGCTAATTTCCGCTCTATTCCGGACGAATATTCTGATTGAATTGTATAAATCAATTCATTATACGCGCTTCTAAATTTTTGATTATAAAACTGTACTGAATCATGATTTTGCCTGATTGTTTCAAGTTTACTACGGCACGTTTCCAGAGTGGTTGTAGTAGCTAAATTTGTTTTCAAAGCGCTGTAAAGATCATCGTAGCTACTTATAGGGTAGTGCCGGATTGCTCTCTTAGCACTTCCAATTATTTTCTCCGTTAAAATGTAGTCCAGTAGTAAACTAGGTTGGGAACATCTTAGCCTCGCGCGTTTCACGGTCTTAATGAAATCGTGTACGCCAACATCATCTTGGCCGTTTAAAACCTCAACCGTGCGGATGATTTCTTTGGCCTGGGAAAGCGGTTCAACGTTTTCCATTCGGTGCATCGCTGGTAGCAATGGGTTGTTTCTCGGAAAAGTGCGATGAGCGGGTGCTGGCAGCCGGTTAGTATGCTGCGAGAAGGAATTTGGGACCTGAACACATTGCTGGTCAATGACCTGCGCGGAGAAACTTTGGGGCTGTTCACCTATTGTGCTAGGTCTCACAGATTCACGTGCGGGTGCCGGCTGTTGGCTAGTACACTGAATGACGGGATTTGGGGGCTGAAGTCGAACACGCGGCTCTGGGTAAGTGTTAGCCCACTGGGGGACGGAATGCATTGGCCGAACACTTTGAAACTGGTCACTGCACTGTGTGAAAGAATTTGGGGAAACGCCGGGCGAGATGGGTCTCTCCGGGGGGACGGAATGTATGGGCCGAACACTTTGAAACTGATCACTACAATTCGGGGGAACGCCGGGCGAGATGAGTCTCTCTGGACCACCTGCTGTTTGGTCGCGATCGTCCGTTTCCTCGTCTGGCGACGATTCCTTTTCGGACGACTCGGAGTGCTGTGGCGACAATGCTTCCTTTTCAGACGACTTGGAATGCTGTGGATGGTCGTTCGATTCATCCTCCGTGACCAAGGCATTGCTAAACTGCGCGAGACTTCTAATTTCGCCCGCTCGCTTCAGGTTTTCTTCGTTCAAAGTCGTGAGGCTAGTTTCAAACCTGTCCTGTTTCTCAACGATTATTTGAAGTTGGTTCAGGATCAGTGTTAGAACATCCTGGTCTTGTTTCGACGAATTCTCCGTAGTCATAGTGGGGGCGGTCGTACACGGCTCAGAGATGGAGCTATCAGAATCTGTGGAAGTGTCTGTATGTGTGGGATAGTGTGTACTTAAATTTTCCCTATAGGCGTGGAAAGCCAGCTTTAAACCTGATTGCGAGTGTCGGGTGTAAGTGTCGCGAACGCGTAACAATATGATATTTTATGTTGATTTTAATCACTGCACTCGCGTGATTTCATTACATCTCATTACAAAAATATAATCTGAGCACAAATTTTCTAGCTTATTTTCTAAATAATTTATTTTTCAAAAATCAATTCTGCGCTTACGGGGTGGTGCTATGCCAACAGTATACCGACGCCTAAGCAAAAATTTTCTATCTTATTTTCTAAAAACTCGCTTACTTTCTCTTTGTTGAAACTCTGCTTCCTGGTTGTCGGGCTGCACCGTAGTAACAGTCCGGAGTCTTGGATTTATCCCTCGATATTAACCTCCGTAGAGATTTCGTTGCCACTACTGCAAATTCTGCTTCCTGGTTGTCGGGCTGCACCGTAGTAACAGTCCGGAGTTCCTCGATTTTAACCACCGTAGTGATTTCCGCTTTCCAGATTGTCTTCCAAAGATAGGGTCGTTTGATCTCTAAATTGCTCCGTAGAGACAAGATCGTGTACTCCTATCCTGGCAGGATCGCCAATTTTGTAACGGGTCAGAAGAATCACTTTAAATACTTTTTATTGTGCCTGAACTATATCGCAGGACTTCTTTATTGTAAAAGATCTTTGTCGGTCAGGGGTACCAAACGGACTGACTACCCTGCACAAGGGAAGCAGTGGCAACGGGCCCCTGCTTCTGGGACTCGAAGAGTGGGGAGGATAGAAGATCCATTGACATTCCTGTTACAAAAAGCACTAATTTTCAACCAAAGAAAAATATAACTTCCATACAAAAAAAATTTCTACCAAAAAAGGATAATCTTTAACAAAATACATGAATTTTCAACCAAATATTTTAACTTTTATTGGAATTTTCAACCTAATAGTTAAATTTCCAACCAAAAAGGTGAATTAATCACCAAGAAGATTAATATTCTACCACGAAAGACACACAAAAGTTTCAAAAATATACAGAAATTTTCAGACAAGTATGTAGTTGAATTTTCAACTGAAGAAGATTAATATTTAAAAAAAACATGATACAGTTAAATTTTTGGTTCAAAAATTAATTTTCAAATTAAAAAAAAAACTAATTTTGAACCAAAAAATTAATTTACTAACAAAAACGAATAATTTTTAATAAAGTACATGAATTTTCAACCAAATAGTTGCATTTTCAACTGAAGAAGATAAATGTTCAACTAAACATGGAATAGTTAAATTTTCAGTTGAAAAAATGGTTTTTTTCTAAGGAAAGGGTAATTAGTGCGCGCGTAGCGCGCAAAATTTTCTAGTTATTTAAAATTTACATTTGTGAATGAAGGTATTCCTTTCTTTGAATTTAAAAGCAATCATTTATTTATAAAGAGCAAAATCAAATTATTTATTTATTTTTCACCTTGAAGGACCCTAAAGACCTTAAACGCTTGATAAATGATTAATAGTTAAACTTTTATAAATTGTGCAATTCAGACTTTAAAAAATATGTAAATCCACGCCATCATTTTCATTTCTCTAAATTGAAGAATGAATCAATGAATTTAGAGATTTTCAAAATTATATAGTTTTAAGCTCGGTCTTAAGCAATTTTAAGTTAGAAACATTAAAAATTGAAACATTAAATTTTTTTAAACTGAACAATTTTTAAATCAGAAGAGAAATTATTTTAATTTTAGGTCCGTACAAATTTATAATTGTTCAATTCTTGTTCATGAATCAAAAATTGTTTAAAATCTATTTTCAATATTCTCTTAAAATTATTATTTTTTAAAATAAAAAATCATTTAAAACTTTTCCCGGAATCTTAAGACAATTTTTGTATTGAATCGAAACCTCTAAAAATCCTTAAACAGCATCAAAACTTTATTCCGAAATGTTGACAAATCTACATTTTGTTTTAAAATTTTTGGAATGTTTTCAAATTTTTCAAATGTTTAAATCCTGGAAAATTAAAAAAATCACCTAAAATGTTCCAAATTATTTTTTGATAATTTTGGATGTCTTTTGAAATCTTTTTTATTATTCTGTTAAAATTAATTTTTCAAAATAAAAAGTCATTTAAAATTTTCCCAGGAGTCTTAAGAAATTTTTTGTACAATCCTAAAACCTTTATTCCCTTTAATTTATACTTCCATGCATAAATCACATGATACCTGTAATTATAACCTAATCTAATCAGAAAGTGTTATAATAGTGAAAAAAAATTGTTTGTGAAATTCTGAGAATGATTAGATTAGTAAATTACCTCGGACAGTGTCAAATCACATGCACATAACCTGCTGCTTTCTCCATGCCTCATGTAAAAATAACATTCACAAATTGCGATTTTTCATTTTTCTGTAATTTTACAGAGTATCTGGTATTTCGTGAACAATTTTTCGAAGTCAAATTAAAAAAATTTCTTGTTTTGGGGAAGATAAATCGGAGACTTTCTGCGTAAAATACAAACATCATTATTTTCCGCTAAGGATTCGTCATGTGGTTTACTTCGTCTTCTAGTGTTTATTTCTTCTTCTTAGTGCTTACTTCTTCTTCTTAGTCTCCTTATACTTAACTAACAATAAATTCTCAGTGCCAATCAAAATATTATTTTAAAACAGGATTTATAAACTTCTAACATGGTATATAACCCAGATTCTATATTTCAGTGACAGTTCACGCGCACGTTTAACGTTCCCATGTGCTACGTTACGTCCTTGGAATTTGATTCCCACTTTAGTCCTGTTTTGATAAAAAAAAAGTTGTACTAAAACGTCGTTTAGTGGCATCAAAATAAAGTGGCATTAGAATAGAGCCACCCGAGACTAATACTTTTAGTTTCGGTTCGGGCTGGGTCTTCGAGTTTTTAGACCGGGTCGGGCTTTCGGGTTTTTGGGTCGGGTTTTCGAGTTTTCTGCTCGGGTTTGTAAAAAATTTTCACACCCCTAATTGGAATAAAAATGTTATTATTTAATATTTAAAAAATTAATTTAAAATGAAAATACCCTCCTTGATCTCGCGTATCTTTATTTTCATTTTAATCAGGATAAGGACTAATGAAAAAAATGTTTTACTCGAATACGAAATACCTTTTACAGAAGAAGTTGAAAAACAAATTGTATTCCTTTTTTTATTTTCATGCGTATAAAGTTATAAAAGCAGTTTAAAAAATGCTTTTTAAATATTTGTAATGCACATGCATGCATGATGTGTATAATATTTCAAATACATGAGTACATAAATCCCAGTAAGAAGGCTTGAATAGAATAGGATTGAAAAATGCAATTCCTGTAAATACCTTATTTTCCCTTCGTTCTCTTATATCAGAAACAGTAATAGAAAGAAGCAACTGCTATTCCTGTCAATACAATTTGAAAAATATAATTTTCTGGCTATCTCTCTAATCACTCGAATTTACGTACAATTTATTCACAATTAGTAAATTATTTACTATTATTATGCATGTACAATTATTAAATTCATATTAAAATTTGTTTCATCTACATTGAATTCAAATTTTCAATTTATTTAAGATAACTAATTTTTTTTAAACACATAAATTATATTTGGAATTTAGGTATCACAAAATGTATTACACTCAATTCAGTTCATTATATTGAAATTGAGGATAATACATTTCATATAAATCCAATGTAACTTTCTTGAGTTCAAATAGAATTCAAATATTAAAAAAAATCACTTGATCTCTCCGAAGTGCAAACTTGAATTCATTTAAATAGACCCTTCCTAACTTATATTCCAAAATGGATAATTCAAACAATTTTATGCACACATTTCTTGAAGGAATTAGAGTGAATTAAATACACTTCAAATATATCCTACTTTACGGAATACAAGAGAGATGTCATTAACGCTATATGAATAGCCGGAAATTACATTTTTGAGATAACCTATTCTATTTTTGTACATTGAAGCCCAAAGGGAAAATCAGGTATTAAAAATAATAGAATTATCTCTGCTTTTACGTTAGAATCAGAAATTTTTAATCTTATTCTATTCAAGCCTTCTTACCGGGATGGCAAGGCCGTAGCCAGAAGAATGGGGGGTACACAACAGGAAAAAATGCGGGGGGGGGGGTTGCAGTTGAACACTGGAAAGTATATGTATATTATGTACATCCCGGTAAGAAGGCTTGAATAGAATAGAATTAAAAATTTAAGATTTCAGCGTGAAAGTAGAGATAATCCTATTATTTTTAATACCTGATTTTCCCTTCAGGCTTCAATGTTCAAGAAAGTAATAAGTGGCTCAGAAATGTAATTCCCGTCTATTCACATAGTGTTAATGACTCTCTTTCCTATTCCAAAAAGAAGGTTAGATATGAAGTGTGTTCAATTCAGTTTAATTCATTCGCGAAATGTGTACATTGAATTTTCTCAATTACCGGTTTTTGAATTCAAGTTAGGAAGGGTCTATTACAGTGAATTCAAGTTTACATTGCGGAGAGATGGTGTGACTTCAATTCAAGAAATCTGAATTGATTTTATATGAAACGTATTATCCTCAATTCCAAATGGTATAACTGAATTGAATGAAATAGGATTTTTGATACCGAGATACCAAAAAGAATTTATATATTCTGAAAACATTAGTTAACTTGAATAATTAATTAAATAATTAATTAATATAATTATACATACATATAGTAATAATAAATTCTTTAATAGTCGTCAGTAAATTGTACGCAAATTCTATTAATTCAAGTCCAAGAGTCTAATGAATTGAAACTGTATTGAAACGTATAGCAGTTGCTTCTTTCTAATTACTGTTTCTGGTTTAAGAGAACGAAGGGAAAATCAGGTATTAACATGAATTGAAATTTTCAATCCTATTCTATTCAAGCCTTCTTACCGGGATGTTTCAAGAATTTCGTAGGAGTCAAACCATGGTCACCCCCCGCCCCCCCCCTTCCCCCCTCGATACGGCCTCGATAAATGGGTTTAACATGTTAAATCGCTATTCCTATTACCCTACGGCCGCATCTTAAGAAATGCGATTTATTTAAATTATTATTAGTCTGTCCCAGGACTATGGACATGGATAGAGTTTTATAATGGTTCCGACTTTCTTTTTTTCCTCATCATTTGCATTCTCATGCCAAGGAAAAAAGAAGCCGCGCTGAAATGAAGACATAGTGAATAGCGTACCTGTCATTCGCAGATTCAGAATTAGTTTTAGAATATGTAAAGTATTTTATATAACACATGCATTAGGGTGGCCCAAAAATATACATTTTGGAATTTTCGACCCGCGCAGACGCCAAATCGTTTTCTTGTAGAAACAAATAAGTACATAGTTTTTTATTTTGAAATAAAATGATTTTTAGAACGTTGTGGAGTATTTTGAAGTTTTCTCCTGATGTATAAATTAAGATAGAAAAGTTTCAAGAGAACCTGAAGCGAGCCCTGAGATTTAACCCAGGCGACAGTTTTAGTGCCTGTAGCAGGGAGCTTTATGGCCGAGCCTGCATCTGGAAGTCCTAAGCCTCTAACAATCAGCCACTCTGAGTTCAACTTAGCTGCCATAAATTCTTCAGGTTCGGAGAAAAGCTGCTGTTGGACTGAAATTTTTCATATTCATTCATTTTCGTAATGGCTTCAAAACTATAAATTAAAAAATAATAAACATTTTTTTTATAAATCTGTTCTCAATATCCTCAAAAATGCTTCTTGAAAATTTTAAGTTAAACAATCATATCTGAGGCTCGCTACGAGTCAACAAATATTGCAATTTTATGCATCTTTCGAGATGTCTCAAATTTTTTTATAACATTGTTGATATATTAAAATTTGACAAAATGCATCTTTACTGAGAAGAGAACAAGTTTATAAAAGGGTAAAGAAATTGACTTATAATTTCTTGAACAAAATCGAATAAGTAAAAAAAGTATATTTTTTACGTTTTAAACTCCATCAGACACAAAAATTGCTCCACAACGTACTAAAAATCATTTTATTGCAAAATAAAAAAATATGTATTTATTTGTTTCCACGAGAGAACGATTTGGCGACTGCGCGGCACGCCTACCTCCTTAGGCAAATAGGTTTGACTAAAATGAATGCAAAATCGGAAAGAGGGGATTGAATTGCACTCATTTACAGTGCCAAAATCACTTTCGAACGAAATCGTAGCTGCTCGGGTTCGCTAGATATAAGACTTTAACCAGTGGTGTAGTCAAGGCCTGGCGGGGCCTGGCGCCGCCAGGGTACTTTTTTCGAAGGCCTGGCGGCGCCAGGCCACTTTCTTGTCCCGCGGAAAATTTTTCCAGTTATGGGCCATCCATAAACTATGTTACCAATTTTGGACTTTTTTTTATTTCCCCCAAAAGTAACGTAGCTGTTGGCTAAAGACGGATTTTACGTTTATAAATTCTTTTAAATACAATTAATGTAGATAACATATATCGTTCAATACAAAAGACTTGAAATTCCTAAATTTCAAGCCGAAATATATTGCATTTTTAACAAAATAGTTGATTTTTCAACCAAAAAAGGTTTTCTACCCACAGAGATGAATTTTCAACAAAAAAGACGAATTAAAAAAAATTAATTTTGAACCAAACAGTTACATTAACAAACAAATAGATTAACTTTTCAGTAAAAGCGACAATTTTTCCAAAAAATAGTCAAAGTATTAACCAAATAATAACATTTTCAAGACAAAAAGACGAATGATTTCGAAGACAGTTGAATTGAAAAAAAAGTTACTTTTCGACCAAGAAAGATAAATTTTCAACCAAGAAGGATGTTTTTTCTACCATAAAATACGAGTTTTTAACCTAAAAGGATAAAATTTTAACAACATAGTTGAATTTTCATCCAAAAATGATAACTTTAAAAAATAATTAAATCTTCCAAAAATAATTAGATGTTTAACAAACTAGTTGAATTTCTAACCAAATTGTTGAATTTCCAGCATACAAAGATACATTTTCAATCAAATAGTTGAATTTTCGCACAAAAAAGATTACAATTCAAACAAATATTTGAATTTTCAAGACAAACAGAAAAATTTTGTAGAAGACCGTTGAATTTTTATTAAAAAAAAAATCATTTTCAACCAAGAAAGATGAATTTTCAACAAAAAGACAAAAAAGATGATTTTCAATCAAGAAAGATGAATTTTCTACAAGATAGTTAAATTCTGAATCAAAAAGTTAAACTTTCAACAAACAAGAATAATTTTCTACCCAAAAAGACGACTTTTTAACGAAATATCTGAATTTTCTACCAAATAATTAAATTTTCAACTAAAAAGTTGAATTTTCAACAAACAAGATTAATTTTCTACCCAAAAAGTCGAGTTTTCAACAAAATACATTAATTTTCTAAAAAACAGTTGAATTTTCAAATTATACAATATACAGGATGAAGTTTCAACCAAAAATGGAATAGTTAAATTCTCAGATGAAAACTCTGATAAAAAAGAAACTTTAAACAAAAAAAAAACGAATTATCAACAAAATTGTTAAATTTTTCAACCAAATAATAGAGTTTTTAACCAAACCAGATAAATTCCGAACCAAAAATATAATAGTAGCCTTTTTAATAAAAAAATAACTTTTACCTAAAAATATAGTTGGATTTTCTTATTGGGTTAAAGTTTTTAGTTTGATCTAAGTTCGTAACGTTATTTCCACTTACGACCCCCCCCCCTTGTTACAACCTTAGTTTTCAGCCCCCCCCCCTCAAAGTGGAAACGTAGTTTATAGAAAGTACCGCCAGGCCACTTTTTCTTTTAGGACTACACCACTGACTTTAACCTGTTGCGCGCAACATGTTTGACGGTTTTAGCAGATTTTCTTGAAAAATGTTAGTTATAGTAAGAAATATTTCAAATAAAAGTTGTTAACTTTTACAAAAGCAATAATTTTTCATTCGTATAGTTTTTCGTTAAAAGCGATATTTTGGCCAAAAATTGACAAAAATCATTCAAATTAAAAGAAAATTAATTTATTTATTCAAATTTAAATGAAAGTACCTACTCTAATTAAATAAATATTGAAGGGTAGATTTCATAGATTAATATTTATTTTTAAGAACAAGATTTAATAATTCATATTTAATATAATAAAACAATGGACTCAAATATACAATTATGATTAAAGGTGCTGCGAACAGAACTCGACCACTGCTTTTTTGAGACTGGATAAATGTCTTTCATCTTCCATCATATTTATTCTGTGTCTGTTCCAATAATTTCTTAAAAATACATTGTGGATCGTTTCGCCAGGTTGTTCGGACCATATGCTAAGACCGTTTGTATGTAAGTACGTCAGACACTGCGATAAATGTCTTAAGAAGGAACAGACGAATGGTACTACTCTTATAGGCCCAACTTCGCCGCAAATTTTAGAAACTAAAAGTTCATCAGGATGTCTCAGGAGTTTTCTACATGCATTGCCTTTGAAAGCTTCTCCTTGATAATTTTTGGCGATGATGCACAAAGTTTTAGGCCAAAGCAAAGGTTGCTCTCTACAAACCCCATTAAAACATGCAGCTCTGGAATGATGCATTTTTGTAGCACGCAGATATCGTCGTCTTCATCAAACAATTGTGCATTTACGGTACTATGACACTCTTTTGAAAACTTTTTGTCCTTTTTCAAGGAAACAAACTTTTTGTACTCTTTGTTCAAATCACCAAAAGTTTTCGAGTCATTCTCGTAATGATGACGATTTTCTATCGCATCAGAATCAGAATTCGTTGCACTTGACATCGTACCATTGGCTTCTTCATCATTATTCCTTAAGCAATATAATGGCACAAAACAGTATGGACAGGGAAAGGAAGCTATTGCTTTTTGCTGTCCATTTACAATTACTATTAATTTAAAATCGGACAGAAACTTGTACGGTATATCGTTGAGTTTCGTTAACTCAAATATAAGTTTGACATTGTCGGCAATATGATGAGGGGTATTACGAGGATAATTGAGTACAATTAACCTAATCTATAATTCATCAGTGTGATAACATGTAACGTAATGAATTCATTCGGGTAGGTACAAAATTTCATTTAAATTTAAATAAATAAATTAATTTTCTTTTAATTTTAATGATTTTTATCAATTTTTGGCAAATATATGGCTTTTAACGGAAAACTATACGAATGAAAAAGTATTGATTTTGTAAAAGTAAACAACTTTTATTTGAAATATTTCTTGCTATAACTAATATTTTTAAAGAAAATCTGCTGAAACCGTCAAATATGTTGCGCGCAACAGGTTAAAGTTCTACATCTAGCGAACCCAAGCAGCTAGGATTTCGTTCCAAAGTGATTTTGGCACTCTAAATGAGTACAATTCAATCCCCGCTTTCCGATATTGCATTCATTTTAGTCAAACCTATTTGCCTCAGGAGGTAGGCGTGGCGGAACGAAAATTCCAAAATGTATATTTTTGGACCACCCTATCATGCATGAAAATACGGCCCTATTTTATGACTGTGGGGCGAACCTGAAGATCCTCTTTTCAGGTCATAGGTATGGAATGGCCATTATATATCTACGACGTCCTAATTTCTGACGGCATACGCTGGTGTGGAAGTTTCGGAATGAAATTGAGGCCATTTGAATCAGAACAACTCCGGAATCATTTCAATCGATGACGAATGAATGCGAAATCTGTTTTTGACACACGGCCTCATTCGGAGTAAAATGGTGACAGATGGAAGTTTGTAGTGAATTCTGGTATTCTGTTCATGCATTTTTGACCATGATCGAAAAGCTTTTTATGTCATCTTTAACGGTAATACTTACTGTGCCACATGGTAATTTCAATTTTTTTTAATAAGGGGACCTACTCCTACTGATAGGTACATTACCAGTGCAAACGAGCTGTTTGTTTATACCTGACTACTTGGTAAATTGAACCTCTTTCAAGTAGTAGGTGTGACGTCGATTTATACCTGCTAGCACCGTAAATAGTAAATTTCACCTGATGTTCAAAATAGTAAGTTATACGTTATACCGCCGCAATATACTCACAAGTGCCTTGAAGTATAGTTTTGCGAACCATGTTAACTGGAAATATTAATCATTTTAAATATGCATTATTACACTGCTATACAGTAATGAATGCTATAAAAAAAATTTATCGCCATGCCACTGTATTCCTCATGGTAATGTCTACTTTTTTATACTTGAAAAAATATTATTTTAAAATGGTTATAAATTGCATGCTATATACATAGATCGAGAAAAATTTTAAATGCCAAATTATTATTAATATTTATTTATTTATGACTTAAATAATAAATATATACCCTATTGAAAAAATCTTCGAGGAAATCCTCGTGTTATTTGCGGACGAGGAAAACACGAGGAAATCCGCGAGGATTTTTTCAATATACTTATATATCAACTAACAAATTATATTAACTTACGTTAAGGATACTTAGGGTACTTAGGGTACTTTAGTATCGACTTCTTACCCCATACACATTACCGGACTCCGTCTCTGGACCCTCTCGGGTTTTTAGATTAGGATTTATGCAACCTATTTGCACTCATGATTGATTTGGTGTGATAAAAAATAGTATGTGATACTGGGCCTCTAAGTGGCACTTTGCCTCGTGTTACTCGTGTAAATTGCAGTACGCGTCCCGTCTCGGCTACGCGTCGACTCCGGCTCGTACTGCAACTTTCACACTCGACCAAAAAAGTGCCACTTGGGGTCCTTGTATCACAAATAACTATTACTTGCAAATGAAAAATGTTTAAATTGCATCAACTAAAATTATTACGTTCAATGTTTAATTTTATAACATTATGAAATTTTACCTATTCAAGGCTTTCTATTTTCTAACAGTTCATTTTCAAATAAAATTGTTCAGTTTTTAATATTTTATTTCAAATTACTCATTTTGAATGAACAGTAAAGTATTGGTAAATATTGAAAAACTGTTCTTTTTTGTAATTAAAAAATTACAAATGGAATGAGTTAAAAATGGAATACTGGAGACTGGAAGAATATTTGAAAAAATTGAACAAAAAGCTTTTAATTATGAATCTACTCATTTGAAATTATATTGAAATTGAAAATAGTTTATAAAATTTAAATCGCGCGTTTACATTTGTCTAACTCCTAAGGCTTTCGAATTGAAACAGTTCCATTTTTAACGTTAAGACCTGTAAATCGTTTAATTTTGAGCTTATTCAGAATCGTTTTTGTTGTCTTCAAAGTGTTTAAGTCTTTAAAACTGTATTTTGAAATTCTTAACATAGAAAATGTACGATTAAAAATGAAGACCTAAAATGGAAAATTTTTAAATCAAAAGATTTTAGAATTACGCATTATAAACTGAATGATTTCATAATTGGAAATGTTAACAACTGAACTTAACATTTAAAAAAATTTGTAACCGAATTTTTTTCAAATATTCCATTCTATCATATGATATCAAACTAATGATATTTCAAGATGTTTAATATTTTTTTTTTTCTAAAAATTTGGAAAATTCACGGTGGTAAGGCCCCAATTCTTTTCGAGTGATTCCACGATATTCCGCTCTCAGTCCGAATTAGGGTTGTAAAGTTTCATGAAACTTTGACTAAATGACGAGTTTCATGAAACTTTGGAAACGTTTCAAAGTTTCAAACATCAGGGCGGGAAAATTCAAAATATGAAAAAATACTATTAAGTATTAAATATAAACATTCAATAGTATCCTTTGTGCTTCAAAGTAAATCGTTTAAACTAATTTAAATAAATAAATCACGTGTTAATTGTTAATAACACGTAATTTTCTTAATATTGTATTTTAAAAATTTGAAAATTGATTTCAATAAAATGAAAATAAATTTCGTATTGAATACATATTTAATTTTTAGAATGTTTCATTTTTAAAACGATTTCATGAAAAATGTAGAAACTTCGAATGGAAATGAATAAAATAACATTCTGCTATTTTATCAAACTATCAGGCTTATTTTTATAAATAATACAACTTGAAACATTTACAATCTACCGATGTTTATGGTAGTTATGCTTCGAAAACAAAACCCAGCTAAAAACTCCCCAATCTTCCCTATTTGCGTAAGAAAGTTTAAATCTAGTTTGAACGTTTGGTTTCGTTAACTGTGATAAATGATCTAACCTCAACCTGACATGAGTGCACAAGCGCACACGTGTTTGTGAAACTTTCAAACGTTTCACAAACTTTGGTCCCATCTCTAATAGCACGGAACGTGCTGGAACGTTCCGCGGCAACTTTCAGAACGTTCCCGGAACGTATAAAATGTCCGCCGCTTGGGAACGTTCCACCGGAACGTTCCAAACATAAATTAACGTTATTGTTATTATTATCAATAAATATGGCGTAAGCCGTAAGTGATAGGTCAAAATCGATGTCAGTTTATGATACGGATATCATATTATAGTGTAGTATATGCGGTACTCAAAACTCAAAAATAACATCCATTCTTACCTATCTCTTACGGTTTACGAGATGTTTGTTGTTAAAAATAACAATAATGGAAGGTTCCTCTCAGGTCCGAGTGGAACGTGGAACGTTCCCAAGGGGCGGACATTTACCACGTTCCGGGAACGTACCGTGCTATTAGGGGTGAAACGTTTCATTGTTTCATGAAACTTTCAATGTTTCAATTAAACGTTTCATAGACTAACAACCCTATAGTCCCAATGATTCCCCATCGATTGGAATAAAATTCTCATTCCGTTTGAATCCGTTGAATGACGCGAGTTTATTTCGAATGTTTCCGTAACATTCCACCCTCATTCCGAATAAATACGTTTTCAGCCAAATAAAATTCCGATTTCCTCTGAATCTGCACGATAACTCGAGTTCATTCCGATTGATTCCGTGCTATTCCGAACTCAGTCCGAATGATTCCACACTAATCAAAAGAAAATGCCCATTCCGTCTGAATCCGTTTTATGGCGTGAGTTGATTCCAAAAAGTTCCGACCCATTAAGCCATCAGTCAGAATGATTTCGTTTTGTTCCAAATACAATTTCTATTCTGTCTGAATTCGCGGAATGACGTAAGAGTTCATTTCGAATGATATCGTTTCAATTCGAATACGATTGCCGCTTTGCGTTTGAAACGTAGATTAAAGAAAAATTTGATCAAGACATAGATGTTACGAATAATTGCATTGAAGTAAAATATTCATGAGGAATGAATTCCTCTTAGAATGTGGATGTTGCATGAAATGAGTTAGAAGATATTTTGATTCTTTAGTAGCTCATTAACATATTCCAAGAAGAAAGAATTTTTTATTAAATAAGAAGCATGTTTTTTTTTTGTTAATAAAGTTTGCATATGTCGCACGCTCGCGGCATTTTTCGCCAAACGCATAGATTTGCTATATCTGTGTGACGTCATTCTTCGCGGAAAAATCCAAAAACATGCCAAATCAGCTGATTTCTCTCAAATGAGTATGCATGAGTTTCGGGTGTTTTCTGTTTTATCTCGCTTCTCACACAAACTAATATTTTCGTGCACATGAGGTAAGTGTTTTTGACAGTTGTTAACATAATAAATTATCATGAACAAGCATGTCCATTATCATTGTTCAGAAGCAACTATAGAGGTTATTTTTGAGGTTATGCCGGCTACGCTTTCGTACTCTCTTAAAATGAACCAGTGAAATCTAACTGGTTGAAATAGCCAGAAGTGTGTCACTGACAATCAGTGAGAATTCACTGGTTCATTCAGTGGATTTCCGGCACTCGTTCCATCAGTGAGGTTCACTGGTTTCTCAGTACCAGTAGTCATCTGGTCGTACGCCTTGTCGTCTGTCAGCTATTTTGGTATAGCACTTATCATTCATCGCACTTTTGTGTTAACAAATGTAAAATTATCTTCTAAAAACCTCACTTTATTCTCACAACAATAAATGAAGACCGGGCTGCAATATAATGGGATATAATATGTTGCGCCTAATTGTGAAAAGACCCGTCGTTATGTCAACGTGTCGCGTCGCTCAAAGTCAAACCCAAGTGACCAGGGAACTCCCACTATCAAGCAAAAGATATTAAATCCCCTGCTCATTGCAGGCAGGCACCATATATTTATAAAACAAACACTAGTACACAATAAGGTTGTTCTCACTCGAGAAATGCCAAGACCTGACCGGCGACGCGCGCGTACCAGACGACTGGAGGTTCATGTCTTGCCCGCGTGGAGCGCTATATCACTGGTTCAATCTATCATTTGGCGTAACTGGTAGAATCAGTAGCGCTATTTTAGTTGAATCACTTACTGGTTCGTCCAGTCAAAGTAGAAAAATCACTGGTTCACCAGTGGTAATTCAAAATACTGATTCAACCAGTGACAATTTCACTGGTTCAGTTTAAGACAGTAAAGACGTGCCGTATAACTTATACAGGCTGCTGTTTGCAAAAGCATAATATTTTCATGTTAACAAATGTCAAAAACACTTACCTCCTGTGCAAAAAAAATTATTATTTTCTTGAAAAAGCGATACAAATCAGGGAACATCCGAAACGTATGCACACAGAACTTGAAGAGGAATCATATGATTTGGCATGGGCTTGTTTCTTTTCATCAAAACATTGAAAAATGTATTTAATTCATCGCCGTTATTCCTTCATAATTATATTTAGCTCAATACACTTGCCTATAAATTGAAAAATATTAAATTTTCTATTAAAAAAAATCGAGCATTCAAAGTACCGCCATTCGGAGATTTTTCCGCTCACGGAAAAGTCTCTATTTTCACAAATCATGACTTTCGCAAGTCCGCAACTTGCGGATCTGCAATCGTGTGACAGGGCCCTGATTGGTGCTCAGTTGTATATCTTAGTGACATAACATCTGTTTGAATGTGACCGAATAGACGTAAACGTGATAATTTGTCGAGAAAAAGTTATTACATTTGTTATATAGCATGAAAAGGTTTAGAAATAATAAAAGGAGTATCTAATTTTAATGTTCCTGTGTTAAAACGTTGAAAATAATGTATGATAAATTATCAGAAATGATAATAAGCAGTTGTAACAATGAGTTTTGTAATTGAGGAATAAGCAACTTGCGAAGCACAAATTTTCGTACTTTTAGTTATTTGCTAATTCACTGAAAACAAAGAAATTTATAAAAATATAATTAATTATTATTAAACAATTGGCATTTTTAACTTTTCATATTATATTGTATAGGCATCGCTAGGGTATAATGCGTATGTATACCAAATTTCAAACAGTTTTAATAATATTTGTCTGAGTGGAGACGATTCATGTTTTAAAAAACATCACGTGCGTCCTAAACTACGACCCAAGACAGATTTATGTGTAAACATCTTCGGTAAACCGCTGTCCCCTGAACTCCCTCCAAAATATATTGTAGGACCCCGACCGTTCTAGGCGACATGTAGCATAAGGGACGTTTGTGAGTCTTTCGGCTACCCTTAGCCCAAGTTGTATCGGCTTGGAAACTCCTAGACAAAATAAAGAATACTTCCACGTTTAAAAAAGTAACAAAGTGAATTCATTACCCTCACCCTGTTACAAATTGTCGATCCTGCCAGGATAGTGGCAAACGATCCTTTGAAGAATTAGCTACGGCAAAAAAAGGAATCAAAAGGCCCTATCCTTCATTCGAACCTCGAATACAATCTTGAGAACTACGGTTCTCCCAGGAAGGACTCCGGACTTCTCTACGGAAAGTTCTTAAAATAAGGAACCTGTAAGGTATTGGGTAAAATTAAGAGCTGAATTAAGTACGCCTTATTCTACGTAAACCCGATTACCAGAAAGTTCCGTAATAAGAATTTTGGGTACGCAACAAACCGTGGTAAAATCCTAGAGCCTGTGTCCTAGAGCAGCCAAGTCGGAGATACGTCACCGAACACATCCGAGCAGATAAGGACAACGCAGAGAACTACCACCTCCCGTTTGCAACCGTCGCCGGAAGAAAACAAAAAGGCTAGTAGTTAAAAATTAAGATAGAGTTTCAGTCTTCTTTCCAGTCGTCGAACAAATAATTTTAAGTACGCAAAGTCAAGGTAAAGTGAAATTAAGGTGAAGCAAAGATAACCAAAAAAATAAATAAAAATTTTCATATAGGGAACCGCTGGTATACCACGCGTGCTTGCTAGCTCTGCCACCGTTAATAAACAGAAACTTGAATCTGCATTAACCTTGTTTGTACTCCAGGTAGACGGATTGTACAAGTGAGGATTATAAAAAACTTAACAACACAAAAATTAGAACGCGGTCGCGACACCATTTACAACCGACACTCGCAATTAGGAAAAATTATACATGCTGGCGTTTCACGCCTATAGGGAAAACTTATCCACAAATTACGATACACAATCCGAGACCAATAGTTAAGACAACACTTTTCCGAATACCCACACTCACAGATCGGACAACATGAGCTTGCTCACTACAGACGAAAAACTCGACCTAATCCTGTCTAGGATGGCAGTTTTGGAGGATGTAGTAACAAAACTTACTGTCGAAAGCGGCAGCCGGGTTGACGAAATTTTCCGATTAACACAAAGATTGGACATCCCGGCAAAAGTAGAAACAGACACGGATGGAGATATTATCACTTCCGATAATAATGAGGAACACGAAATAGAATCCGCTAAACATCGAAAAATAAAAAGTAACGTAGAAATGAACGATGAGAATGAGGAGAACAACGCGGAAGAAGAAAGTAACGCGGAAAGAAACGAGAATGAGAACAGCGCGGAGCAATCACGCGAACGACAAGAAAATCAACCCCTCGTGCAAATAAGACCGCCTAGTGCCATCCCTACCAATGCTAGTGAAAGTAACGTGGACGAAGCACGTGAAACTGTGAGACTGCCGAGAGCTCAACCCCTCGTGGCTCTGAGACAGCCCCCTTCTGGTACTATTCCCGCTAAGGAAATAATAAGAACCATAAAGACTAACCGGGCAGGATGACATGGGGGTAGAAGACTTTATATGATCAGTAAAAAGGGCACGAGACAGGTGCTCTCTACCCGACTTGCTGTTAGACTTCGTTTTAGCAGAAAGGATCACACAAAATGCAGAAAGGGCAATTAGGTACTTAGAAATTACCAATTTTAACACTCTTTTTGATGCCTTGAGAAAAAATTTAAATCTGACAGGTTCAGTTTCTGCTCTTAGATCTAAATTAGAAACATGCAGACAAGGTCCTACAGAAACAATACAAAGTTTCAACGGGCGTTGTAGACAGGCCGTGAACGAAGTAAAATATGCAGTGCAATCAGAACACACAAATATCATGGAGAGAAAGATTGCTATCCAGATAGAAGAAAAAGAATCCCTCAAAAGATATATGCTTAACTTGAGAAGAGAAATCGGACTGCAAGTTAAAGCCCAAAAACCAAAGAGCCTATGCGAGGCCCAGAATCAGGCTGCAGAGATGGAGATCTGCTTAAAAGAATCACAACCAGTACGCCCACTAATACAGACGCCTATGCGGACGCACCCTCAGGGCCCGATGCGCAGTGGCGGACCTTCGGTAAAACATTACCATGCACAGGCTACCGGAAACCAAGTGTCCCGAACAGCTATACCGAATTCAAAAATGCCGCTTCAACAAAGAATGCAGTTAAATTGCCATAAGTACGGAAGACTCGGACATTTAGCAGCACAGTGATATGCTAAAACGCAGAATTTGCAGCCAGGACAGTTCCAAAATCGACGCCAACAAAACCCCGTGATGAATATCCGGTAAATCGAGAACCAAGAGAATTTTAAAATCAAAGTATTTAGAACTATTCTAATTGAAAATTATAATAATAATTGAATAATAAATCATGTCTAGATGAAGTAATGCACTTTCCTCACTTCTGATGTTAAAATTCAGGCCAAGGGTCTCGGCCGCTTGCTCCGCGGCTTTGTAAAGGAACGCTCCTTCGCCAATCATCTCGTGGTTCCTGACCATCTTTAGGAGAGGATCTCTGCCATTCGCAACGATGTAAGCTGTACTTAGAACAATGCGGTTAAGAAGACAGTGGAGATTCAGAAGTCTGCGTCCGCCTTGACGGCGTGAAATATATAATCGCGGAACTGACGAATTGATATGCAAGCTTTTATGCATATGCATGATCTTACGTGTAATGACATCAAGGGCCTTAAGGTCGTTCTTCGTCCATTGAACTACCCCAAACGAGTAGAGTAGAACCGGGATGGCAAGCATGTTAGTCGCAGATACCTTATTCAACGCCGACAGATTGGAAGACCAAATCTGTCGAAGAAGATGCTTGTATCTGCTTCGGAGAGACTCCTTCACTGATGTTACGTCCTGAATGCGGTTTTGAGGCACGCCCAGGTATGTATAGGTCTCTCCAGTATTAAGATGTCTGATAACACTTATATCCACTAGCTCAGGGTCCTTGGGAACGCCAGTAATCTTTCCTTTCTTCAGATGAATTTTGGCACACTTGTCCAAGCTAAAGTCCATCCCAATCTCTCCTGTGTAGGTCTTGACAATATTTATAGCAGTTTGAAGTTTGCTTTTACCAGAGTCATAGATCTTCAGGTCATCCAAACAAAATACATGAGTGACCTTATGCTCGCGCTGATTAGTGTCGCCACAGAGGTATTCAGGAGAATTTCGTAGTGCGAGAGATAGAGGCAGAAGTGTGATGCAAAAAAGCAGAGGGCTCATGGTATCACCTTGAAAGAAGCCCCCCTGGAAGGTGACGTTGTTCGTTGTCACACGATAATTTCTAGATGAGATAGTAAATCTAGTTTTCCAAAGAGGCATCAATCTCTCTATGCATCTCACTATGTGTCAATGTACCTTCAAGCTTTCCAACAGACAGATGATAAGTCTATGAGAGGTTGAATCGTAAGCTTTCCGGTAGTCAATCCAGGCCATTGACAGGACACGCTGATGGGCTGCAGCGTCTTTACAGACACACCTGTCAATCAACAGGTTCTCTCGAGAGCCTGCTACACCTTTTTTCGAGCCACGTTGTTCGTACATCTCTCGCCATACATGCTCAATTCGTCGAACAATCCTGTGGTTGAGGACAGCTGTAAAGATCTTATACAGCGTGTTCAAACAAGTTATTGGCCTGTAATTCTCTGGGCTGGACAAGTTGCCTTTTTTTGGCAGGAGTATAGTGCGTCCTAACACCAGCCACTGCGGAATGGGCGTCTCCGACTTTAAATATGAGGTGCATATATGGGCCAAATGTTGGTGTGTAAAATTAAACTTCTTCCACCAAAAGTTCTTGATACAATCTGGTCCAGCAGCGGAGAAGTTCTTCCTGCCTCTAAGTGCTTTTTTCAACTCTTCGTCAGTGATTGATGGAAATTCCTCCTCAGATTTTATGAGGTTGTCGCAAAACTCCTTGAAGCGGATGATATTGTCAGTATCTTCTTTCAACTCTAGTGTTTTCGGGATCTTTTACACCTCTCTCCAAAAAGTCTCTACCTCCTTGGGCTTGGGTGGATATTTTACAGAAACAGGTAGATCGCTGAAGAGGCGCGATGGGTCAGCGAGAAACTGTTGATTCTCCCTGAACCATCTCTCCATCTTCTGTATTCTCCTCCTTGCGTCAGATAGCAGCCGTATTTTGTCAACAATATGCTGCTTGATTGTCAGCAGCTTTGACTTGTTTAGTGTGCGATTCAAGATCCTTAGTTCTTGGGCGAACTTTCGAATCCTTTCGGTAAACGGTCTACCAGATGTTATGTAGTCAATCACACATTGAACACGGGACGCATTCTGTCTTGCCCATCCAATCTTCTTGTTCAGTTGATGCAAGCGTCTTTTGGTCTTTTGATCCATCGTCGATTTCAGCCTTCGATTTGAATCAGCCAAAGCTCTCGCAGCACCATAAACTGAGGAATTGATGGTCCAGAGGTCGGACTCTTGCGAGATATCTCCACGAAGGAAGGCATCCATTTCAGCCAGATCTTGGGGCTTAGGAGGAACTTGCGTGTTAATGTTCCTTCTTGTAATGAAATTGCGATCATCTCTCAGAAGGTGCCTGCTTTCTGCGGTTGTTCTCAATGTCGCTTCCTCATCTTCGTCTGCAGCTTGATAAAGCAGCGGTTGGGAAAGCGCTCCGCGTACATATCCATTTTTCGGGAGGTTGACGGCTTGATTTCGCAAAGACTGATGCGAAACGTGCTGAAGCTCTGGGTGTTTCTGGCACCACCGAGTGTGCATACGCGCCATAAAGCCTCCGCGAACAGGGATAATGCTGGCATCGTATCAGTCTAGCACGTCATCCCTTAGTCGATCCGTCCACTCAATGTGGGCGTTTCGCCGGTTCGTCGTTGTGTTTGCATCTAAATTATTTTCAGCACCCCGAACTCTAGGCTGATCGGCATTGTTTGCCGACCCATTGTCGGGTGCTCTGCGCGTTCGATTGTCTTGCACCGTATCTACAACATTTTGGTGTTTTGGTGGTTTCATTGTTGTTCCCACGAGCAGCTAGGGAAAGGGTTAGTCCATGCTTGTAGAGCCCCGCGTGCAAGGATAAGGCTGATACTCTGAGAGGTCGCCCAGTATCCCAGAGTCACCGCTTGAGACACCTAACCCAGGTGCCATTCAGCTTTCGGCACGGTTATTACGCCTTCGCTTAGGAGTTATTCCTTCGGAACCACCCCTGGACAATTGTCCGCGACTGGTGTATAAAGTTCGCTTGAAAACATACCTTATTTTCATGTTCATGGACTTGCTCAACAGCTTCTGCAACTTTATCACTTACAGCCAGAGCAATCACTTGTGTATCATCTCTTTTTTGTAAATATTTAAATAATGAACAATTTTTTTTGTTTTCTTCATCGCGTTCAGCTTTTCGCTTGTGATATTGAGCACTTGAGAGGCGTTTCGCTTTGCCATCAGCCGTCTCGAAATATGCAAACTTTTTTCTCACACGATGTGAACTTCAGAAAACCTTTGTTCTTAATGAACAAGTGCTTCAACTTATAAGCACTTATACTTGTAGGTCTGTTTTCTCGAACCATGGAGGGGGGATTGCTTTTCCTCGATCTTTTCGATGGTAAGTTTCCACCGGGGGGTCTAGCTAATTGTTGGATCCGCAATTATGTTTCGCTTGCCGACAGTCGATGCCTGCACTTGCTAAATTAGTTTTATTGTCAGAGCAATATAATTAACTCATTAAATCTAGACTTTAGACTTTCCTAGAATCTAATTTGATAAACTTTAGAATTCTTATTCTTGTCAATAAGTACATAAAACGTTCTTGTTAAGCTGTCGCGCCTTGCCCCTTGCATTACAATGTACTCATCTTGTTCAGATTTTAGACTCTCCTAGAATCTAATTTAACAAAACTTTAAAACTCTTATTCTTGTCAATAAGTATATAAAACGTTCTTATTAAGCTGTCGCGCCTTGCCACTTGCATTACAATGTACTCATCTCCTTCAGATTTTAGACTCTCCTAGAATCTAATTTAACAAAACTTTAGAACTCTTATTCTTGTCAATAAGTATATAAAACGTTCTTGTTAAGCTGTCGCGCCTTGTCCCTTGCATTACAATGTACTCATCTCATTCAGATTTTAGACTCTCCTAGAATCTAATTTAACAAAACTTTAAAATTCTTATTCCTGTCATTAAGTATATGAAAACTATTCCTTAATCGGCCGCCCCTCGCCCTTTGCGCCCGGAGGCGGCCGCCTACTCTGCCTCCGCCTGTAGCGGCCCCTGACGAGGAGAATGCAGAATTTCAAATATCAGCGGCAGACTATTATCCATCAGGGGTAAACTCTCAAATGGACTGATTTACAGCTTACTGGTCGACTCTGGTGCAGCGATCAACCTTATTAAGGAAAACAATGTGCCGAAGGATGTCAAGGTATTCCCCATGAAAAAATATTTCGTCATGGGAAAGGACCGACACTACTCACATTATGCCACTTACATTAATTACTTTGAAAAAAAAAACATCTTTTTCACATAGTAGATGATGATTTTCCTTTGCCAGAAGCTGGAATCATAGGGTTATCCTTTTTCAACCAATATGCAAGATATTGGATTACGCCGCAATATCTAATCCTAGAAAACAAAAAATTAACTCTACATGATGATGGACGTTTCATGAGTGGCAACACAGCTCAAATCAACAGAATAAGCATTGATGAACCGGACCAAGAAGTATTCATTGAGGATAATCCTAACATACCGGACGGGATTTACTCAATCAAAGATAGTCAACTAATAGTCCCATATTACAACTATGAGAGGAACCCCACACTGATCAAAGTAC
The DNA here is from genome assembly GCA_932195095.1 of Andricus curvator. Classification (NCBI taxonomy): domain Eukaryota; kingdom Metazoa; phylum Arthropoda; class Insecta; order Hymenoptera; family Cynipidae; genus Andricus; species Andricus curvator. Next base: position 64,982 of record CAKNYM010047881.1, read on the forward strand.
CGAAATACGAACCTATCCAGAATATAAGGGAATTACATAGGGCAACTGTTACTCAGAAGGAAGCAACAATTGGACATCCACTGACAGATTTACGACATAAAACTAGGCTAAAACACGTAGAAGAGGAGATCCGCGAAAATTTATGGAAAGGCATAGCGTCTTACAATGACATCTTCCATCTGGAAGCAGATCCACTGCCCTGCGCCGACCTAGTGGAACACGAGATTGTCCTTAAATCAGGAAAAATAGTCAACATTAAATCATATAGGCCGCCGGAGTGTCATAAAGAAAAAATATCAACACAAATGGGAGATTTGATGAAAAAGGAAGTGATAAGACATTCCAAGTCACCTTATAACTCCCCCATTTGGGTAGTACCAAAAAAGGCAGACGCTTTGGGAATGAAAAAATGGCGAATTGTCATAGATTTTAGAAAGATCAACGAGGACACAGACCAAGATGCATATCCCCGACCAGTGATAGATGATATCCTAGATCAGTTAGGAAAAGCTAAATTTTTCTCGGCCTTCAAATTAAGCTCCGGTTTCCACCAAATACCTATGGCAGAAGAATCAAAAAAATATACAGTTTTCTCAACACCCGAAGGGCACTCCGAGTTCAACAGGATGCCTTTTGGATTAAAGAATGCCCCAGCTACATTTCAACGAATGATGGACGGAGCATTAAGAGGACTAGCAGGAAAAATATGTTTTGCCTATCTGGACGACATAGTCATATTCGGATCTACCCTGGAGGAACATAACAATAACCTCTTTACAGTTTTCGAAAGACTGAGATAGACAGGTCTAAAGCTTCATCCCGATAAGTGTGAATATCTACGACCTTAACTTGCATACCTCGGACATGTTATCACCAAAGATGGAGTAAAACCCAATCCAGCAAAGTTAGAAGCAGTACAAAATTTCAGACAGCCTAGAAATGTAAAAGAAATCCAATCATTCTTAGGACTAGCTGGCTATTATCGGAAATTTATACGGAATTTCTCATGCATAGCGAAACCTTTGACAGAGCTAACGAAAAAAGATACAGTATTTAACTGGTCACTCGAATGTCAAGAGAGCTTTGCGCTTTTAAAAAATAAACTATGTGAAGCTCCAGTGCTGAGATACCCCGACTACTCAAAAGAGTTTCTAATAAAAACCGACGCCAGCAACAAAGGTCTAGGGGCAATTCTATCCCAAGAAGGACACCCATGCTGTTAAATTTCAAGAACAGTAAATGGAGCAGAACAGAATTACAGCACATCCGAGAAAGAACTTCTAGCCATCGTTTGGGCAGTTAAATGACTCAGGCAGTATCTGCTAGGAAGAAAGTTTTAAATTCAAACTGACCACCAAGGTCTGACATGGTTAAATAACGTCAAAGATCCTGCGTCCAGATTACTAAGATAGAGATTCAGACCAAAAGAATACGAATATGAAATTCAGTACGTAAAAGTGAAGGAGAACAAAGCTGCTGACTGCCTATCACGACTGTTTCCAATCACGGATCCTTCAGATGAAGATGTTGAGGAAAGTGGTTCAGGAAGTGAGCTCTCCGATGAAGAAACCACGAGCGCTTCACGAAGAACGAAACCAGCCCTGGCCAAGAAAATGGCTGCAGACGATCTCATATCTGATGAAGAAAATTTATTGGATCAACGAGAAGGATTCTATCAGGATTATCTCGCATGGAAGAAAGAGAAAACTTCCACCCGGGAAGTAAAGAAACCAAATGCCTGCGGAAAACTGTGAGTAGAAATCACCAAGTATCAATTTAGAGATTATCGAGAAGAGTTGTGGTTGAGATTACTCAACCTTAAAGTCAAAGACTTCATAGATAAGAAATTGACAATAGTACGTCCCCAGTTCGCAGACTCAATGATTACACCATTAGAAAAACTCAAAATTCAAAAAATAATACGTTTTCTATGCCATCGATATCCCACACTAAGCTTCCACACATGCTATAATGCCACGAGAGACCTGAAAAAAGAAGAAAAGAAACAGGTAATTAAGGAAGCGCACGGATCCGTTATGGCTCAGCATTATGGTGAAAACAAAACTATCGAACGAGCAAGAACAATCGGTGAATGGAAAAACATGGAAGAAGAGGTCATTCACTTTATAAAAAGATGCCCGGTCTGCCAGTTGCAAAAAACAACTAGGACCAAAAATCAGAGTGAAGCTATTATCCCCGATACGCCAGTTGACCCCAACGATAAAATAGCTATGGACATTTTCGGACCATTGCCAAACCACTCGTTCGGGAAATAACTATATCCTGTCTATCCAAGACCAAGTCACCAAATATCTCATTTTGTTCCCACTTAAAGACGCCGAATCCGAGAGAATAGTTGAAGAACTTTTTGATCATTATATATACATGTTTGGGTCCCCTAAACACATACTCACCGACCAAGGAGCCAACTTTGTTTCAGCACTTGTCCAAAATTTCGAGAATCTGTTTAGAATCCGACATATCAAGACTTCCACCTATCATCCGCAATCCATCGTAAGTCTAGAAAGGTCACACTCAACCCTGAAAGACCTAATAAGAACATGCATGGAGGACAATACAGTTGAATGGGATAACACACTAAAAATCGTGACCATGGCTCATAATACTATGAAACATGAAGGAACTGGGTATTCTCCTTTCCAACTCACTTTTGGGAGAGAACCAAACATCCCTTCTATGCCGAGCACAACACTTTCAATAAAGTACTCGTACCTTGTACAAAAGTGGAAAGATAGGCATGAAAGATATCTTAACAGAGCCAGAGAGAAAATAATTTTGCAAAAAGAAAAGTACAAGAAACAGCAAGATGCAAGGATTATAAAATCAGAAGGAATTTATGTACCCGGAGACCTGGTGAAGCTTATCAACCAAACACCTGTCAACAAGCTCTCTCCTAGTTGGAAATGGCCCGCAGTTATTTTAGAAGCAATAGAAAATAACAATTACAAAATTGGTTTTGAGAATAAAACTTTAACCATGCATGCCAAGCAACTAATGTCATACTATACGTAACTTCAAATGTTCCTCGTCTGGATTTTCTATACCTCAGTTAATATGAAACACTCACATATCTTTTATACCCGAATACGAATATCTATTCGCCAGCAAAACATTCTACGTTCCCACCGATCGCGAAACACTCTGTAAATATAAATCACTTGCCGAATATAAAATTTGTAACCGAAATCAACCCAACAATATGTAGGCTAATAGACACAAATAACTGCGACACTAGTATTCTTAAGACATATCAAGACTCTGTAGAATGTAGATTTTCACATTTCAAACTACATAATGTAAGTTATATACCAACTACGAAACGTTATATACTTTTGCCCAGTAGAAAGCTAACTTTATATTTTCTCTGTCAAGAATCTACAACCTCGATAGAAGTAGACACTAATATTTATATTCAGGGTTCTGGATGTAAAGTTATATAAGATAATGTACAACTTTATTTAGAGAAAACGTCGACCTACGAAAAAACCATTGTATTAAACAAGACGTACGAAACACCTTGCGATAAGAATTCGCTAGATACGCTAGAGAGCCACCTAATAACTCTACCTCGACAACTAGATGTTAACGTGCTGAAGCAGATAAGACTTAGCCTAGATGATGCGCAAAACTTGTTAAGCAAGATCGCTTCTCATAGTAGAATACAGACTTGGAAAGAAAAGGCCTGCGAATGGTTACAGTATATAGGATACACTAGCATAGGATTAATCATTTTATTTACCCTGCTCAAATGCGGAGTTTTCGAAAAAATCAAAAACTGCCTCCCTAAGAAACTAGGTTTTATTTGCATAAAAAATCAGGTTCAGGCATTCAAATGTACCACTACCTGAAAATGTACCACTACGAATTAAAAATAGAAGAGTTAAATTTTAGGGACTAAAATCTGTCTAAACGGGGTGGTGTAAGGAACTTATAAGAATTTGGGAAATCTAGTGTAGAAGAATGTGGAAAGTCAGGTTTAGTGTGCCGCTGTCCCCTGAACTCCCTCCACAATATATTGTAGGACCGGTCTAAGCGACATGTAGCATAAGGGATGTTCGTGAGTCTTTCGGCTACCCTTAGCCCAAGTGGTATCGTCTTGGAAACTCTTAGACAAAATAAAGAATACTTCCACGTTTAAAAAAGTAACAAAGTGAATTCATTACCCTCACCCTGTTACACATGTAGGAGCATAAAAATTTATTTTCTCTTATATGTAATGTCGTGCAAAAGTTTCTGGACATCTATTTTCCAATAGGTTGAACAAGCACCCTAGTTTTAATAATAATAAACTGTAGATTTTCTATCAATTATTGCATGAAAGGTGATAGAAGTACCCGTTTTATGGGCATAAATGAAAGCCAGTACGTGTTAATTTTATTAGAAGTTGTTTGAAAAAACGTCAAATGTTAATGTTTCCGGAAAAAATCAATAAATTCGGAAATAAGCAATTTTTTATTGTTTTTGGGCTAATTTTGAAGATAATTTTCTGCAAGTCTGTTAGAATACTGTTTTATTAATTTGTTTTAATTCAGTTATGAAAACCTGACTTTATATCAATATTGATAAGTTCTTTAAATTAAGCCTAGGTTTTCATTGCATCGAAGGAAAAATTGTAGAAATATCTTATCAAGTCACTAAAATAACGCAGAAAATTATATTTAAAACTAGTGCAAAGAGATTAAAAAATATTAATTGCTTTTTTATTTATTAACATTTTTCGGAAACATTAAAATTTGTATTTTTTTAAACAACCTCTAATAAAATTAATATATTGCTTTCAATTTAAGACCATTAGGCGTATAATTTTATCAGGTTTCGCGTAGTAATTGGAAGTAAGTTTAGAGTTGAATATTTTTAAAACTAGAGTGCTTTAATAAAGTATTGAAAAAGATATGTCTACAAACTTTTGCATAGTAGTGTATTACATTCTCTTATAAACTATCCAATGTAGGTATATTCTATTTCTGTAAAATTAAAATCTATCACTTATATCCCGAAAACAATCATTTTCCACGATTTTAAGAAATAGTATATTACGACCCAAGGCTAGAAAGTTGGATTTCCGGGCGTGTGTGATATGAAGGCCGAGGCCTCATATCACGCACGCCAGGGCATCCAATATTTCTGGCCGTGTGTCGTATACTATTTTTCTTCATCCCCAGCCGAAAGTACGTTTAATAATTAATGTTAATTAATAAAATGCGTTGTCGGCTGGTAGCTCGGATGTTTTTTCTTTTGTGGCCTGGATCAGCACGCGCGCCACCTCGCGTAGCGCCGCTGCTGCTCTCGGGTCAGCTGAGCGGATGCATGGGATTCGGTCGCCCGCCCGACTTTTGCAAAGCCGAGGTTTTGCTGGTCGGGGCGGGTATCAAAAACACATATTTCTTCTTTTTTCTTAATATTTCTTCCTCGTCTGGCAGACGAGGAAGAACCATTTTTAAGGGTCTTGTGCCGTCTTTTCATGCACAAAAATTGCAACGACGCTAATCGATCAGTTTTGAGGTTGAACACACCGGCGGTCTGTTTTTTTCCATTCACCTGTCAAGATAAATATTTTTCAGAGGCTAAGTACACAATAACACAATACTGAGCATTGCTACGTCAGGTTGCTACCTCAGCGAGCCAGAAAAATCTTGCAGCCAATCAGAGATCGTGTTAACTCTAGCAGGCCGCAAAAGTCACTGTTCCCGGACAGAAATGCGAACGGGAAGACGTGCTTTCGGCTAGGGGATGAAGAAAAATATAATTCTTAAACAAATAATAATTGTTTAAATAATTAAAAATTATTTACAAAATACTTGGAAACTCGACCCTTAACAATTAAAAATAATACTTGTTAAAAGAAATCCAAAGAATACCGTTTTTAGTATGAATTTAATAGAAAACTGCTATTTTGCAGTTTTTGGGTCACTTTCCAAGCACAATAACAATGGCTTGAAAGGGGGGTGGGGAGTCAAAATTAAAACTTACTGGGTGGAAATTATTCTTTGAACATGCGTTAAGAGGTTTTAATACTTTAATTCACAAAAAGTTTATAACAAGTAGCTCTTTTTCCCATTTAAAACCCCATGTTAATTTCAAAGGCTCGGGGGCACGGGTTAGCTTTGACAAAAAAAGAAAAATGTTGTGTTGATAAACTGTAAATATAAATTAAGTATTTATTTTTTAAATTGAAATAGAATAATAATAAAATTTATTTTATAAGACGATTATGAATCTGTTCATAAATAAATCATTTATAGATTTTTACGTTAAAAATTGAACTATTTTAATTCGAAAGCCTTAGTAATTAATGAAATGTTTGCATCCGTTCGAAACTTCAAAATCTTTTTTCAATTTTCAAAAACATTTTGAATAATATAATTATTCATAATTAAATGCTTTTATTCAATTTCAAATTCTATTCAAATATTATTGCATTCTAAAATACTCAATTTTTTAAGCATTCAGTTTGAAAATTTTAAATAAAAAAATTTTTGTTTCAATATTTAACAATATTTGACTGTTTATTTAAAATAAGAAATTATAAATCAAACATTCAAAAATAAACTAAATAAAATTGAATTATTTAAAATAAAATAAACCTCGAATCTTTCGAATTTCAGGGTGCTGAATGTAAACTTTTAAATTTTAATTGTTTCATTTTTTTAAATTTTTAATTTGTAAATGACATTTTTCAATTTAGAATTTTTAAGAAACAACTTATAATCACTAAATTGTACTGTTTTTAATTTAAAATAGATTGAAAATGATATAATTTTGAACACTTACAAATTTCTCTGAAAGAACTAGGGACACGCTTTGAGGTTCGCTATATCTGTTATAATAAATTTAAAATAAGAAAGTAAAAATGAAATATTCAAAAATAAACAAATTGGAATTGAATTATTTTAAATAAAATAAGCCTTGAATCATTAAAATTTCAGAGTGTTGAATGAAAACTTAAAAATTTGCATTGTTTCATTTTTTTTAATTTTTAATTTATAAGTGACATTTTTGAATTTGTATGTTTCAATAACAATATAAAATCCTTTAATTCTAGTGTTTCAACCTAAAATTGTTTAAAAATTATATAATTTTGAACACTTAAAAAATCTATTGATTCATTGTTCAAACCATTTTATTTCCTAAAACGCATTCTCTCCTTTGCCTGGTTAGTCAAGTTTTGTTTATAAAATACCGATGCGGACCGATATCAGTTCTCTGAAAGAACACATTGTGTCGCACTGATGTTACGCATCTACATTTAGAATTAGGCTAATTATATTTAATGAAGAAGAATATTAAAAATTGAAATTTCATTATGAAAAATTCATTATTATGACACTTATCATTATTATTACACATCTAAGTACTCAAAAATTATAAGCAAAATATTGAAAATTGTTTCTTTTTTTCAAATTAGACACAGCATATTTTCCTCCTGTTTGTAAATGATTTATAATTGTTTAAACAATTCGTTTGAGAGAGAGGGGGAGAGAGAGAGAGTGAGAGGGAGGGAGAGAGAGAAGCAAGCCTCCGTCTGTGACATGAGACACAGCGCGTGTGTCAGAGGCTTGCGTTACACTCCCTAGTCGTGGTTTCATTTGAATCAGGCGCGACTCCCCATATCGAGGTCTAAGATGTTTACACATCAAAAATAATCGAATTCGGCGAAACTTTGTCATCCCTTTTTCAACGTTATTATTGAAAATATACATCGGAAAGAAAAACTTTAAATAGAAAAAAGTTCCGTCTTGTCATTCTCTACAAGCCCATATTTTTTTAATTTAATTTTTTCAACTCTAAAATTCGGATATCACAAGACGTTTGGACAATATTTTTTCGCGTTTTCGAGCGCTCGTCCCCTTATTCCCCTTAGTGCATCCGTACCCTGAATTTGTATCCAACTGTGCACGTGCCCAGATGGAATTTGTACAACTGTACACGTGCACAGTTGTGCGAAAAGTCTTACTTCAGAAAATCGAAATTTTTTTGCAATCCTCAAAGTGTTTTATCCCAATGATTTTTGAATGAACTTAATGCCCTCGAAGATGATGTTCGAACATCCTCAGGAAACCACCCCAACAATTTGATGATTGCATAAAATATGGCAATAAATCGTAGCATTAATCTAGGAAAATGGAGATCGGTCTCACTGAAAGGATGATGGGGGGAGGGGGAGTGGAACATATCCCCTGGCGCTGATTAAGCTATTTCAAAAATCAGTGGGGTAAATTAATTTGATACTTGAATAAAAAATGGTCAAAAATCCTAGCACTACACTGTTAGAAAAATCTGTATTAAATTTAATACAAATGTATATTAAGTAATTTGCATACACGGGAGTTGAAATTTAATATACATTAAAATATGAATAGCTGTACAGTTTATATTAAATATAGTATACAGTTCGGTATAGCAGCGTACTTGAAAACTCAAAGTGCTTTTATTTCTTTTAATCTTATCAAATGTTCGCAATTACAGTAATAATCTAGAATTCGTCGATTGAATTGCTTTTTATGATTAAAGTACAACATACATGTGGAACTCTTTCCAAAATTTGCCCTGAATTGTAGAAATTTAATGTGAGTACAGTTGATTGTAGGTTAGGTCTGTAATTTATTTACGTAATTGAACTGTTCGACTTAAAATCCAATTTTATTTTTCATTAATTGAAAGAAGGTATCATGTTTTATTATTAAGAATCGAAAATTACTGCTAATCTTATTTTGTCTAAAATGGAATTATCTGAGCGATTATCATGAATGTATATAAAATTTAATAAACAAGTACCTAAATAGCGATTTCATACGTTTGAGATATTAATTTTAATATACATTGGTATTTTAAATTTAATACTATTTTTAACAGTGTACCATAAGAGGGGGGGGGGGGGGATATTAATAGCAGCCTTCAGTTTACTGAGTTTATAAAAAAATCATAAGGACCTTGACCATTATGTAAATTTTCAGATTTCCATAAGGCATGTATCCCGATAGGGGTGGTTACCTGGGGATGTGAGAACATCAGCCCATGACTGCCAGAGCTATTTAAAAAATCAGTGGGGCTAATCAATTTGATGATTGTGTAAAATATGGCAAGAAGTCCTAGTATTTATCCAGGAAAATTTAGATCGAACTTACTGCAGGGGTGGTTTAGGGGGGATGTTGAAACATCATCCCCTGGCTCATTTAGTTTTTAAAAAAATCATTGGGGCTAATCAATTTGATGATTGTATAATATATGGCAAGAAATCCTAGAATTGTTCTAGGAAAATTTAGATCGGCCTCACTGATGCAGGAGTGGTTTTAGAGGGGCTGGGAGGGGGGGGGGTGGAATATCATATCTCAGGTTACTAAGTTCATAAAAAATCATATGGACTTTGACTATTATGTAAATTTTTAGATTTTCGGTCTTAAGACTGTGTCAGCGTGGCAAACGAAAAACTGTTTCCAAGGAGTATAACAAGAAGATATTAGATTTGTGTAAAATTTTAGCCTCCCCCCCCCCCTCCCTGTTTTTGTCAAATTTTCACGTTTTGAGACCTTCTGAACCCGAAAAACAGGTTTTCGCGAATGTCTGTTAGCACGATAAGTTTTGAAAGAATTGACAGATAGGATTGGCCATTAGTATAGTCTTTTAGTGTCCTAATCTGAAAGTCAAGTTCGTTAGCCAGCCATTTTGGTTTAAAAATCAAAAAGTTGAAGCATTTTAAGAATGTTTGAGACTAAGTTTTTTTTTATTAAAAAATTCTATGTATGGTTATTCAAACAATTTATCTTTATGGCCATTTTGAACGCACAAAAAAATAATTAAAAATCAAAAATTCCTTTTCGCGTTCAAACTATGCAAGATGCAAAAAATATTAATCAACAAAAATTTTGCATCCAGTAAAAATCTGCGAACTAGTTATTAATCATTTTTTGATGGAACGCGTAATTAAATCGTTAAAAATAGCATTGAAAATAAAAAATTAATTTTTTTAATAACAATATTGCTTACACAAAAAGAGCTACAGATTTGTTATCAATAATTTTTTGACTGGAAGCGTAATTAAATCGTTAAAAATATAATTGAAAATAAAAAATTAATTTTTTTAGTAGCAAAATTGTTTGTATTTTTTATTGGAGGCGCACTTTTTTTAAATCATAAAAACAAGACATTGAAAATACATCTGTTTCAATACCAGTGCATATTATCAATTGTAATAATATAAATTTATTGAAATGATACATTTTTCAGGGTAGCTGAGAATAAAATTTAATGCAAAAAATGAAAAAAAATATTAAATTAATCATGATGAATAAAGTTTGAACTTTATTTTACAATATCTCAATAAGCAATCCCGGGCCATGGTACAGAAATAAATGTAATACACATTTGATATAATAGAGTTGAACCAAAGATATTAGGTCCTAGATACGGCATGAGTCAGAGGGTTACGAACCAGTGATAGTCTCGCACCTCCGAGAGCACCTATCACAAGGACAATTACTTGTACCGAATATTTTCGGTACAATCGTTGTAGCTCTCTTTTAAGGTCTTGATACCTCTCCTCTTTTTCTTTCTCCTTTGCAGTGATGTTGTATTCGGACGGAGCCGAGAATTCGATCACGAATATCGTTCGTTTCTCGAAGTCTTGGAGAACAATGTCAGGCCTCGAGTGCGCAACGGAGACTGCTGCCCGAAAATCGTAGTTCCAGAAAATTTGGCACTTCTCGTTTCGGACAATTGACTATATCTCCCATGGAGCGTTCGGCAGGGCAGGGTCGCGGCCAACACCGTAAGAGCGACAAAGGTGGTAATAAAGCACTCTTAGGGCCGCATTATGTCTATAGATATACGTCGTTCCTGCGTGGGTCGGACACCCTGATAGTATGTGTTCTGGGTACTCTGCGTGTGCATGACACGCTCTGCAACTATCACTGGGAACTTCTTGACGTAAAATGCGGTCACGGTATACTAAGGTGCAAATGACACCATCCTGGCATGCGAAAATAAAACTCTCTGTACCTGAATTAAGCCCTGATGATTTGAGGAAAGCAAAAGTTTGCTCCTTCGACAAGGACTGTTTTTCTACATTTCTGTGAAAGTTTCCGTGCATTTTCTTGTCGAGTAGCTCTTGGTGAAAATTTTCAACCTCTGCTTTCTTCACTTTGGTTTTTAGAAGTGAAGCATCTAGATGAAGTAATGCACTTTCCTCACTTCTGATGTTAAAATTCAGGCCAAGGGTCTCGGCCGCTTGCTCCGCGGCTTTGTAAAGGAACGCTCCTTCGCCAATCATCTCGTGGTTCCTGACCATCTTTAGGAGAGGATCTCTGCCATTCGCAACGATGTAAGCTGTACTTAGAACAATCCGGTTATGAAGACACTGGAGATTCAGAAGTCCGCGTCCGCCTTGACGGCGTGAAATATATAATCGCGGAACTGACG